>JAMWEH010000448.1:0-34122 GCA_024721245.1 Mitragyna speciosa | reverse complement strand
CTTAAAATTTTGCGTAAGATAAAGGTTTGTCACAAAAAATTAACTTAATTGGTAAGGTTGATTCACTTTATTTAAGAGAGTGTAAAATCATAAGCCACAGAAAATATATTACTGTACTATTCTTCAAAATGAATACCATCCTGGTTTTCCTTCCTTCTCAAATTTTCTCCCCTAAAAAGGAACAAGTTCAAATTGCCTTTATGAAATCAAAGAACAAATAAAATAAAATAAAATAAAAATAAAACAATAAAGTACTTGTACTCCAAAGTCCAACGTAGCCGTTAGTCCGCCTCTCCTATTTCAAATTTAAACTTCTCTCCCAACACTTTTTCTTCACCTAATTTATATACAGTACTGCCGCCCGATTCTTTTCCTCCGTTGAAAGGGCTAAAAGAAAACAGAGAAATCTAACAAGATAGAGGGAAAAAATTAATAATGTTGAAGGTTCAATCTCCGATATCCGACCACCAGATGCAACGGCCAAAAAGTGGGCGGAAGCCATTGCAACCCAAGAATTCCCCGGCCATTCCAATCGCACCACACCAAAAACCGAATCCCACAAACAAAACTGCTGCCGCAGATTGGATTCAGATCTCAACCATTGATGGCAACTCTAACAAAGAGAATCTAAATCCACTCTTTGCCATCCCAGTGAAGACTGAATCATTCAAGATCCAACAATTCGATTCGTCCCTTGCTGAAGAGCTGAATGCCATTCGCGAAAAGCTCGAGAGATTGAGGACAGACAAGGAGAAGACGGAGAAGATGCTCAGTGAAAGGGGTCTAGTTCTTGATTCGCAAATGAATGAGCTACGCAAGAGAGGTGAAGCCCAGAACATGCTCGAAATCGAGGTCGATAGGCTGTATAGACTAAAGCAGCTTAAATTATCTTGCACGGTGAGAGATAGAGCTTTCAATAATCCTCTTCGTTACTTGCATCTAATTTCAAGTGTTAGATTGAATATATAGGCCATGGAGTTAATTTTTTTTTGTCTGATATCTTGGGAACAGAGGATTTCGCCTATCCGATCACTGAGACAAAGAAAAAAATAGATAAGGCAAGTAATCAGTCATTTCATTCTTGTGATTTGACAGAAAAGGTCTGTTGTATCTTCTAAATTTTATTTTTTATTTTTTATTTTCAGGGAATGAAGACTAGGTGGAAAAAGCCTCTGAAACTAGTGGAGAGACGGTAACAAGTGCGCAGATCAATTAGCCAAGATAAGCCTGGCTTTACAGCCGGGTGAAACCATCTGGATTTCTCCTCAACTCCTAGCTGCTGATGTAATAGGTGTGGCTGAGCCACTCTTTGTAATGGGGTGTAAACCCTTCCCATTTACCCAAAAAAAAAAAAGCCTCTGAAGCTGAGACCAGATAAAACTTATTACAGCCGGATGCAAATTGAAAATTGATAGGCGTGGATTATATTGCTCTTTTAGACATTTTTGTCTAGTGGAAGAAAGAAAAAGGGGATGCGAAACTAAATGGTGTACAATATATCGCTGTATAGTTTTATCAAAGCTAGTATTTCTCCCGTAGCCAAAAAATTGATTAAGATAATATATTGCATTTTCGAATAAGCTTTGGTGGAAGTTAAAGGCCAGGGATAACAAAACAGTAACTGGAACAACAATGACAGCATATCAACTGATTAAACAATCACTATTCAGTGCCCTCTAGTTCACCAGTTTGGGTTGGATGTGACTGTCATTGTGTTCAAAATATCACGTTCCATTTTATCTTTTTTCCTAATCTTATGATGTGATCATGTGATTGCTGTTGAGAACGTGACATCTTCTTAACTTAACTTAGGTAATCCCACCGAACACGCCAAGTTAGGGATTTCACAACATTTGCACATCGATTTCTATCCAAAGATGACATCAGTACTTGAGGTGGGAAGCAATATATGGAAATCTGGCTAAATTAGACGGAACTTTCTTAAATGGAACATGTGGATTCAATGGCTCAAATTTGAGCCGCCAAAATCTTAGTGACTCGATTTATGTGGACTCAACGGTTTAAATTTGACCGATCTATGTGGACTCAACGATCTAGATCTGAGCGTCAGATCTGAACTGTTAAGTAAACATGGATCGAATTTATATAAAAAAAAATCTGTTTAATTTAGCCAGATTTCCATATATTGCTTCTCACCTCACCCACTGTACCTTGGTGGCTTAGATCTGAATTATTAGATCTACATGGACCAGGTCTATTTAAGAAAAATCTATCTAATTTAGCCAGATTTTCATATATTGCTTCCCACCTCAAGTACTGATGTCATCTTTGGATAGAAATTCATGTGCAAATGTTGTGAAATCCTTAACTTGGCGTGTTCGGTGGGATTACCTAAGTTCCACTATGCCTTGATGACTCAAATCTAGACCGTTAGATCCACATGAACAAAGTGGATGACAATGTTGCAAAGCTAAAAAGCTGCATATTTTTAGGCAACTAAGGAGCTTCTTTGATGTCCCAATCATAAAAAAATTGCTTAAATGGTTTCCCTTGGATAATCCATTATCTACTTTGGCGCTTCTATTGCACAATCCATTAGTCTTAGCGGCATGGTTTAATTTTGATGTAAAAAGAATTTCTTTTCACCACTATTTTCCTATGTATTAAAAGAAATGTTGGTTTTCTGTTGCTTGATGATGCTGTATGATTTTATTTTTTCCTCTTTCATAAGCAAGAGCTGAATGATAGCATCATTGCAGGATGTTTCAAAGCCTGAAATTCTCCTCGAATGGTTCTGCATTTTGGCTTGTCTACTTCTTATAGAATGACTCGTAAAGCTTGGAGTTCAAGATTAAGTTGGATTTGGTAATTTTTGCAGAGTGGTATAGTTATAGGTGAAATGGAAAGAGCACGAGCAGCACATGAGGCTGGCGTAGAATTTCTCGGAAGTTTTGCTGCTGAGAAGTTACCTTGCAACTTATAACGGTGCAATTGAATTTGCATGTAAAATTTAATTATCAAACCATAAGAAAGTAATTGGATGAAACTCTGGAAAGTTCATATTGAAATATTGCGGCCAATTAAACAGACAAAATTGTAGACTTGAAATGTCTCATTATGATTCGAGTTGTAATTGAATAATATATATAAATCAACCAGACGAAGTAAACTTAGAACATCATTTTACCATGTCATGATAAGCGTCAAATATAACTTGAAAAATACTTTTACTGAAAATGTAAGTAGATAAATCACCTATAACAAAGGCAAATTTTGTTGCAAAATGCAAGCTAATAGTCTAGCTCTGCACATCATGCACTAGATAGAACCTTTCACAAGGCCTTTATTCGAATTAGTCCAACACTACGAGTTCCCAACTTTTCCAATCCTCATATAAAGAGGCCAAGTAGCAATCTTTTCTTGTTTGCCATCTTCATTCCAAGCAAGAGTAAACTCATTCACTAAATCTTCACTCAAGAGTTCAATCCCCTTTTCCTTGGCAGTTTTGTAACCGGACCATGACTTCATTAATGCAAAATAGTCATCCAAATTCATCAATGTCTCCATTTTACTCTCAAATGGCCCTGTGTGTTCAAGTCCATCCACTGGCTCAAATGGGAAGTCAATGGTCCTATAGTGTTCCTCAATTATCAACTTGGTTTGTGGCTCAAAAAATGGAGCAGCATCAACAAGGAATAATTTTCTGATAAGAGTGTCGACATTTTTGTTAATCTGTGGCAGAATATAGGACCATGCAGCAATTACTCCATCGGGCTTTTTGAGTACCCACTTCACTTGTTGGTAGAAAATTGGAAGATCAAACCAATGCATTGCTGCAGCAATGGTAACTAAATCAACACTCGATTCTGCTGCAACATTTTGCTCAAGCTCAGCTATAGACATCTTAGGAGGGGTACAATTGTATTTAATATTTGGAAGCTTCACAGCATATTCCAGTTGCTCTGGGCTTATATCTGTGGCTACCACATTCTCGTATATCCCAGCCAACTGACAAAAATTCACCAATATTTATCAGAGCCACATTCAAGAAAAATTTTGACTATCAATTTGGGAATTATTTTATCTTAGAAATTAGTTTACCAAATTAGTCCATATTTCATATTGTCTCAAAGCAAAACCTTTGGCCGAGAATAATGGTCATAAAACTATACCATATACCATAATGTTCTCTCTTATTAGTGTTTGTCTACTGTGAATAAATTCAAGAATCATGGCTCACAAAAGTTTTAGCTATGGATTGAAATTCAACATTTTTCCTTTTTTTATACAATGGATTGAGAGAGTCCGACATGCACACCTTGCGTCTAAGCCTACTCAGACGAGATGGTCGGAAGCAATTAAATTCAGACACTTTAAAAGCCCAGAACTTAGAAAGTTATCAATTTGTCCGACAATAAAAATTCAGTTGCTAAAACTGTCAAATGTAAACGGTACGGAACTATCAATTTTATCTTGTCTCAAAAGTTTGGGATTATTTGGCTAACTAATTCTTAATTCTTCTATAGATCAAATGAAAATTTGTGCTAATAAACAGCATAAAAAGGGTAATAAAAATCTAAAAAGGGTGTGTAAATATCGTTTCCTAACATCTATCAAAAAGCAATGAAAAGAAGAGTCTTACAGATCTTGCAGCCTGGCCACTTCCAGTGCCTACATCCCAGGCTAGATCGTGACAAGGAGTCTTGGAGGCAATGAACTGGAAGAGCTCCTCAGGGTAAGTTGGCCGGCCGGTGGAGTACTCCTTCGAATCGTACCCTGCCATCTCTGAATCTGTATTACGGTAAGAAAAGATGCTTGCGTAAGTTTGTTTACAATCAGATGAGTTACATCAGCATTGAGTGTTACTGCTCTTATAATGGCAAACGTTAAATGCGGACTTTGCTGTCCAAGAAAACGTACGTTGGATTCGGACTCTTGCGTAAAACGCGTATTGACCTTGTAAAGACTTGCGAGGCAATTATGTCCACACAATTGATTCTAAATTTGGTTGATATTTTGATTAATTGACTGAGATTTTGTCAAATAATTAATTAATATCTCCTATTTAATTTCGAATTATTAGTATTTTATGCTAATTTATATTTGAATTAATCATATAATCAACAAAATTAATCAATTAATTAGGGATATTATTTTTAATTACTATTTATGGGAAGATTTCTTGGGAGGAAATCTTAAGAATTTTGATAATGGCAAGCAAGGGCCCTAGCATGGCATAGAAATAGCCTCCATGGTATTCCATTTATAACTCGTTCTCTCCGCATATGTTAGAAGCTGTCTTACTCTAACATATATTAATTTATTAGAACAAACAAAAAGGAGACAAAAAGACATACGAGATTTTTTTTGCTTAATAACAAAGGCTCGATGTAAATTAATTAGGTTTTGCTGCCTAGCACATATTACGTGCATTTACTTATTTAATAGACCTTTCAATTTGATTTGCAAAACCAATTTGGTTACGCTTTTGCCTGTGGGTACACGGGTAAGGACAATGCCAATGAATGGTCTACCATCATCCAATTAAAGTTAAAAGCAAAGCAGTTGGTCAGTCAAAAAAGTAATAATGCCTAGGACTAACACAAAGCAAAATTCGACTGGGCAACCATCCAAGGGCTTAGTCAATGCTAAAGGACACCAAGGCAACACGAAGTCAATTAGTCCCCATGTCCCCATGTAACAAACGAGTAGGTTGGGTGCACAAGTGCTTCACGCGATATGTTACGTAGCGCATTAAAATTAATTATATATTATCAAATAATATAATGTATAGCCTATTATCATCATATATGACGATAAATTATTGATGTATTGGTGCCGTAACAACTACCTCGGTCAGTTAACAGCATAATTGAGGTTGGGTGCATGGAGTGATAGGCAGTTTTGCGCCTTAGCGTCTGTAGAGAGTGTCATTCATAGTCTAGATCGAGCATCAAGGTTTTAGCCCAATCTAAACCACATAAATTTAAATTTCAAAAAATAAATTAAAAATTCCAAGCGCAGATTGTACTCTATAGCTGCACTTAAGCCCCTCTTGCTAGATTAAGGTAAGGTGGAAAGTACCACATAGTTGGCAAGTTAGGGCACATTGTTGAAGTATTTTAATAAAAATGCAAATGTTATAAAATTATTTAATAATGTTACGGTTATAATTTGAAAACATAAATGGGGAGTTTTTATAACCATTTATGATATTCATATTTAACCATATTATGAATTATTATTAATTTATACATTTATGTTTTATAACAAAAATTTATTTATTATAAGATTTAAATGTATATTTATTCTATTAATTAATTCTATAATAATTGTATTTTATTACATTATTAAATTGTATTCTCCTGCTTTCTACATTGTGAGGCCCTGTTTCAAAAACATCCCCTGAGAGTTTTCTAACAATTTCAACTGCCATCCATGAGGTTTTAGAAATTACACTAACCTCCCTTGCTTAGTTAAAATGGTTATAATATCCTTACTAAAAATACGCATTACCAGTAGGGGTGTTCATGGACCAGGTATCCTGTCCATGAACAAATTTTTGACTCGAAGTTGTCCTACCAATTTGGTAAAATATCAAATCATAATCCGATCTACATGTAATGAGTATCCGGCTATTTTGGTACCCATGAAACCAGTTCAGATAGACTGAGTATCCAAACTAACCTATCATAATTTTTTTTAAATTAACAATAAAACAAATGAAAAATCAACAGAAAAACCAGCCAGTGTCTTTTTTTTTTTTGCCAACCAACCCATAATTTAGGATTTGAGAGTGGTGGATGGGATTTTGGATTTGAGGAGATGGGGGACAAGATTAATCCAGGATTTTGATTGGCATTTCTTCCTCTAGTTGTTTGTTTGTTGACAAGGATTGTGTGACTTGTTTATGGTGATGGTTTAGTGATGGTGACTGACCAAAATGGATTTAGTATTAGTGGTGATGGTGATAAAATCAAGATCTGATTTATGTTTTTTTTTTTTTTGGCTTCTACTTGCTTGTGATGGTTGTGGTGACACTGAATATGGAATTGATGTGGTGACATCGGAGTTGGTGGTGTGGCTATTATTCAGGTGGTAAGAAGAAAATAAGATGCCCCTTTTTGGTTGCTCGTGGTGGTGGTGCAAATGGGTAGTGGGTGGTAGTTTACTGGTGAAAAGAAGATGGGTTTCAATTAATTCTTTTTTTTTATCTTTTCTAGTAGATGATGGCTTTTGTTTTATTTTTATTTCTTTTGGTTGATTGTGATGGTGCTATTGTGTAATAAAGATGAAGTTTTGGTGGAGATAGCGATGGTTGTAGCTCATGTTGTTAGAAGAACATAAGAGCAATTCTCTTTTTCCTTTTTGAGGCAAAGGGTAATTTGGGGTTCTCATTTGAAAGTTTTGCTGACACCAAATTTTTGTTATCCAAACAGTAATTACAAGAGAGATTAGTGTAATTTTTGAAATTTTAGGAAATTGTTAGAAACCTCAGGAGAGTTTTTTGAAATTATCCCTTACTGTATCTATTGACTTCTTGTGTACAAACTTTGCCGACTCTTTAGGGCAATAAAAAAAATTAGTTCCATTTTAACTTCACAAACAATCTTTTCTATTAATAATAATTGAGATCTAATAATATAAAACTATGGACCATGCAATTTAGCTTTAGGGATAATTTCAGAAACCTCCCATGAGGTTTCTAACAATTTCACCTAGCATCTTTAAAGTTTCAAAAATTACATTGGCCTCTCCTAACCATAGAAAATGATCATAATAACCTTAATATATTAATAAATTAAATTTCCAAACCATCATTTTCCTTTTCCTCCTTCTTCCTAAATCTAGTAGAACTTTGCTTTTATCTTTCCCCAACTCTAACCCTCCAAAATTAAACCCAAGCAAACTCTTTCATCCCCTTCCTGAATATTTGTCGTTATATAATAGTTTTTGAGTCACATTTAAATTTGCCTTAAAACACAATTTTGCACAAGTGAACAAGTTTTGATTTTGCGTTTGTGAAGTGGAAATTTGAATGTTTAAAAGGGACTGGGTTGAGAGTTGATGGATAGAATTCTAAGGATAGCGATGTATATTATGCAGTAAGTAAAGTTTTTTACTTTAACGGGGCTGAAAATTTTTTGATTTGTATTGAAGGCTTTACTAGTTTGGAAGTTTAGGAAATAAATGGAATGATTTTAGGACATTATGGTCATCACAAATAGAGTCTGTGCTAGGCGTATATGTTGCACCGCACCTTGCCCCCTCGGCGACAGCCCACTTTTGAAAATTATGGTGCTGATATTGCAAATATGATAACTATAATTCATCACCTTTATTAGCTGTTTCACCTATTTATCTTATATTCCCAAGTAAAAACTACACATGAATATGACCAGTATGAAACATGAGATACTAAACATATTCAAGTTTTGTTGATCAAAAGAAACTGATATTTTCCTAAGGCAGATGGATATCTGATTCCTTCAGCAATAGTTTGGAATTTTGCTGTTCTTAGGTTCTGAGAATTTCTTTGAAATTATTATTACCCATTTATTCAAAATAATCAAATAGTTATAGAAGATAAATCCAAGTGCCTCCTTGATTTCCTTTCCACCAATAATCAAAGAACTAGAAGGTTTTTTTAAAGAAAGGTCCCGGGTACTTTAAACTTTTGAAGTTATTTATTGTAGTTGAACTGCATACACATTTAGTAGCTGTTAGAACAATTCAATATCGTCTTGAAATGCACCATCTAAGCC
Source organism: Mitragyna speciosa (assembly GCA_024721245.1). NCBI lineage: Eukaryota > Viridiplantae > Streptophyta > Magnoliopsida > Gentianales > Rubiaceae > Mitragyna > Mitragyna speciosa. The sequence goes on along the minus strand of JAMWEH010000448.1, from coordinate 25,396 downwards.
CAAAACTCCAAATTCTAACGGGGTAGCAAATATCCACCCAACAATGTCTATAGCAAGATCATAAATTTACAAGGGGGTAAAAAAAGGAAATAGCCCATGCAGGTCTCAAATTAGGTAAACTGATACAACCGGATTTCGGTTAAGACATTGGGTTTATGGACTGATTAATTGGTTCATGCCCACTTCTAACTCTAACCAACTCAGCTAATAAGCCTAAAAAATAATTTATTCCAATATCCAGCACCATCAAACCTAGGGATTTGGGAGTGTCTTTCTAAACTCTGAAAAATGTTTGTTTAATATGTTTTCCTTTAATTTTTCAAAACATTGTTTAAAAGCAAAATTTTACACACTATTCTTCTTCTTAAATAATGAATTTTACATGCATGGAACATTACATATTCTAACTGTTTTCATGGTGCTAATTCAACAATCTTCTAGTATCATGGTTTTAAGAATTATTTTTAATTGTTATGTGCTACTTCGACACTTATAAACTTTTTGTGAAATAATTAAAGTCTTCACAAATGATTAACTTAGATGATAAGACTATTTCACCTTACTCGAGAGAAGTTCAATTTCGATTTATATTGTTATTTGTCCCTCATTGGTAGATAATGTGTAGAAATCATTAAAAGCCATTGAAAATAATAAGTAAATTACCGTGTTCATGGAATGAGACAACTTTCCCACTTTCATTCCTCCTAATTTTTTTCTAAAAAAAAAAAAATAAAGTCTAAAGTGTAAAACTTACAAAAGAAAGGCATAAATGAGAATTTATACTCCAAAGTCCACAGTAGCCGTTACTCCGCCTCTCGTATTTTAAATTTGAACTTCTTCCCAAACACCTGTTCTTCATCTAATCAATATTCTTCCTGCCGCCCGATCTTTTCTTTTCTCCAGATAAGAGGGCTAAAAGAAAACAAAGAAATCTAAAATATAAGAGAAAAGGCTCAACCTCCACAATCCGACCACCAGATCCAACGGCCAAAAAGTGAGGCAGAAGCCATTGCAACCCCAGAAGTTTCCTGCTACTTTGAATCATACCCCAACAAGAACGAAGACCACAAAGCAAAATGCTGCTACAGATTGGATTATGATCTCAGACATTGCTGACAATGTACCAAATGACTCATGTGTATAATAACTATATGTGTGAGTTATTAAAGGACATAATGTGTAGTTATTAAATGAAAGTACATGTCTTTAGTAATTAAAAGAAAAGAACAGATTATTTAATAATTAAATTAAGGAGGCGTTTGGTTCAAATTCCTCAATCACTATCACTTTGGGTATCATTAACCCTACTATGAGTATGGGTTTTGATGATTCCCCCCAACATGTTTGGTTTAATAATGGAATGGGTATCATTATAAGAATATTTGTTTGGTATACTGAAATGACTTTCAAGTAAATTTTAAAATTTTAAATTTTATTTATGATATACATATTTTTTAGATTTCTTATTTTGTATATTTAAAAAAATTTAAAAAGATTTCTTCAATTTTAAATATAGTCATGCTCTAATTTGAGTTTTATGAAAATGATAATCTTAAAAAAAAGTCATTTTTATTATATTAACAGAAAGTATTATATATCTTTGATTTTTCAATACAATTTTTTATAAAATTATTGAATGTAAAAAAAATTATTAAAAAGAATTTTTATAAAAAAATTATTAAAAAGAATTTTTGTAAAAAAATTTATAAAGTATTAATAAAAAATATTCAAAATCAAAAGGAGAGAGAGAGAGAGAGAGAGAGAGAGAGAGAGAGAGAGAGAGAGAGAGAGAGAGAGAATATTGAGAGTGCGTAACTCAAAAGATATATATTTTTTAATGGGTGTGTTTTTGACCCTTAATAATAAGGGTTAATGGGTTTGATAGGACTAATATTTTGGGGGGAATCATTAACACCCCAATTAATCACTATCATTCCCATTGAATGATAGTAATAGTTATTTAACAAATATCAACAATGGGTATCATTACTTGTGATACCCATTCCCCTCCTTGATTCCCTTAAACCAAACACCCCCTAAGAGTTATGTCTTGAAAAGAGGGTTCAGCAGTTACAACCGCTTGACGGGAGCAGTTACGAATAAGGGTATCAAACAAAGGAAACCATATCTTCTTCTGTCGCTACCCATATAGTCTATGTTTTTGTTTTTACCATCAAGAATTGAATATAAGTAAAAAAGGTTTCTATTTCTACAATAACAACAACAACTGGGTAATTCAATCAAATGCAATGAACAATTTAGTTATTCAATCAAGTGCAATGGAGAAAGGTCAGTAACTTTAATTTAATTCATTTTATTAGTGAAAACAGTGAATTCCAAGATCCTTTGTTTGTATTGTTGACGTTAGAATGCCAATCATGTATTTCATAGAACAAAAACAGAACAGTTTACAGACAACTCAAACAAAAGAGAATCTGAATGCCCTCTTTACCACCTCAGTAAAGGCTGAATCATTCAAGATGCAACAATTAGATTCGTCCCTAGCTGAGGAGTTCAAGAGATTGAGGACAGACAAGGAGAAGACCAAGAAGGTTCTCAGTGAGAGTGGTTTAGTTCTTCTTGATTTGCAAAGAATGAGCTACACAAGACAGGTAAAGCCCAGAAGATGCTTGAAATCGAGGTCGATAGGTCGTATAGACTGAAGCAGCTGAAATTATCTTGTATGACAATATATACACATCTTTCAATATTCCCTTCATTACTCGTATCTAATTTCAAGTGTTAAATTGAACATTTGAGCCATGGAATTTATGTTTTTTTTTTTTCCGATTTCCTGGGAACAGAGGATTTCACTGATCTGATAAGGTAAGTAATCAATTATTTTGTTCTTGTGATTTGATAGAAAAGCATGTGTCTTCTAAATTTAATTTTTTAATTTTTTATTTTCAGGACTTGTAGACTAGTTACAGGGATGAATTTCACGAGCTGGAAAGCCCGCGTGTGAAGCTCTGACCAGACCAGAACTTATAGGAGCCAGATGCAAACTGCGAATTGCCTGCAAATTGAAATTGATTGGCATAAATTCTATGGAAAATGGAAAGTTAAACTAAACGGTAGTACAATATATCATTGTATAGTTACATCAAAGATATTTCTCCCGTAGCGCGCAGAAAAAAAGAAGAAGAAGAACTCTTTCTACATTTTTGGTTAAGATATAAGCTTTGATGGAAGCTGGAGAGCAGAGAAAACGAAACAGTAACTGGAACAACAATGGCAGCATATTAACTGATTAAACAATCATTATTCAGTAATTTTTAGTTCACCTGCTTGGTTTGAATAAGACTGTAATTTTGTTCAATGTATCATGCTTCGTTTTGTGTTCTTTCCTAACCCTTTGATGTGAGACTGCTCTTGAGAACGTGATGTCTTAAATTAAGCACCCAATGAACATAAAAGTTAGGGATTTCGCAACCATTGCACATGCATGTCTATCCAAAGATGAATTTAGTACTTAAAATGAGCAAATTCTGGCTTAATTAGACAATGTTGCGTAAAGCTGCGTTATTTTAGGCAACTATGAAGCTGCTTTGATGTCACAATCATGAAAAATTGCTAAATCATTTGGCTTGGATAATTCTTATTAGATTTGGCACTTTCTATTGGATAATCTATTTGTCTTACTAGCATAGTTGGATTCTGATGTAAAAGGACTTCTTTCCTATTTTCCCGTGTATCCAAAGAAATGCTGGTTTTACTGTATTTGATGATGCGGTATGATTCTGTTATTCCTCTTTCATAAGGAAAAACTGAACACTAGTATCATCGCAGGATGTTTCAAAACCTGAAATCCTCCTCCATTTGTTCTGCATTTTGGCTTGTTTACTTCTTATGGATTGATCAGTAAAGACTGGAATTCAAGGTGCTGCTGAATCTGGTGATTTTGCAGTAGTATAGTTACAGGTTGCCAAGAGCACGAGCTTTGTGTAGAATTTCTTGGAAGTTTTTTAGCTGATAAAATTACCCCGACGTATAACGGTGAAAGTGCAACTGAATTTTTGTAAAATTGTGTATATCAAACGACAAGAAAGTAATTGAATGAAATTCTGAAATGTTCACTTTGAAATATTGCTCACAGGTTAAACAGGACAAAATTTTAGACGTGGCTGTCTCACTATCACACAAGTTGTAGTTGGACAAGTTATACACAAATAAATCAGGCGAAGACAAAGTAAAATTAGTAGTATCATTCAGAGTGTCATAATATACACCGAAGATAACTTGGAAATCCTTTTATTCAAAATGTAACTTAGATAAACCACCTGTAACAAAGTGAAATTTATTGCAAAATGCAAGCTAGTAGACTAGGATTGCATCCAATTACTGCACCAATTACGAGAAAAATATTAACATGTATTGGACTGAACCTTTCACAAGGCCTTTATTGGAATAAGTCCTGAAATGCTACTACTTCCCAACTTTTCCAATCTTCATAAAAACAGGCCAAGTAGCAATCTTTTCTTGTTGGCCATCTTCATTCCAAGCAAGGGTAAACTCTTTCACCAAATCTTCATTCAAGAGTTCAACCCCCTTTTCTTTGGCAGTTTTGTAAGCTGACCACGACTTAATTAATGTAAAATAGCCATCCAAATTCATCAACTTTTCCATTTTACTCTCAAATGGCCCTGTGTGTTCAAGTCCATCCACTGGCTCGAATGGGAAGTCAATGGTCCTATAATTTTCCTCAATTATCAACTTGGATTGTGGCCCAAAAAATTGAGCAGCATCAACAAAGTATAATTTTCTGAGAAGAGTGTCAACATTTTTGTTGACCTGTGGCAGAGTATAGGACCATGCAGCAATTACCCCATTGGGTTTTTTCAGTACCCACTTCACTTGGTGGTAGAAAGTTGGAAGATCAAACCAATGCATAGCTGTAGCAATACTCACTAAATCAACACTTGATTCCGCAGCAACATTTTGCTCAAGCTCAGTCATAGACATTTTAGGAGGGGTACAATAGTATTTGATATTTGGAAGCTTCACAGCACATTCCAGTTGCTCTGAGCTCACATCTGTGGCTACCACATTCTTGTATATCCTAGCCAACTGACAATTTCACCAATATTTATCAAAGCCCCATTCAAGAAAAGTTTTGACTATCAATTTGGGAAATATTTTATCTTAGAAATTAGTTTGCAAGATGAAATATGGATTCATTTTGACCAAGAATAATAGTCATAAAATTATACCATATTAACGTGACTAGTAGGACCATTTTGCGAGTGTTTGCCTAATGTGAATAAATTCAAGAATCATGCCTGACAAAAGTTTGAGCTATAAATTGAAATTCAAATTTCCCTCGATTGAGAGAGTCGGATGTGTACACCTTTACGTTTATATCTACTCAGATAACATTTAAGAGCCCAAAAGTTAAATTAAGTTATCAATTCGTCCAACACCAAAAAATTCAAACTGCTAGAACTGTCAAACGTAAGCTGTCTGGAACTATCATCTTGGAAAGAGTTTTCTGAACCAAAAAGGGGCAAAAAAATTGTCTCGAAAGTTTGGATTATTTGGCTAGCTAAATTCTTCCTACATACCCCTCTTACTTCTTCACACTATTTTTTAAGTGAAGGTTTTTACTAATTAATAAATAGCCGCAAAGGGTGTTATAACAATACAGAAAGAATGTGTGCGTATGTTAAAAAGCCAGAAGGAAAGTCTAACAGATCTTGCAGCCTGGCCACTCCCAGTGCCAACATCCCACGCAAGGTCGTGACAAGGAGTCTTGAAGGCAACAAACTGGAAGAGCTCCTCAGGGTAAGTTGGTCGGCCGGTGGAGTACTCCTTCGCCTGGTATCTTGACAGTCTCTGAATATATGTGGGTATGTATTAAGCTAAGCGAATATACTTTGTTGGGTTTATTTTCCAATCAAATGAGTAGGATCAGTATCGAGTGTTTCTGCTCTTATAGTGGCAAACGTTAAATTCGGACTTCGCTGTCCAAGAACAGAAAACGTTAGATTCAAATATTGATTAAATCGCGTGTTGACCTTTTCCTAACCAAATTTGTTTTTACTTTTACCGATGGATGTATTTGGGAGACAATACAAAAGACTGGACTATCATCATCATCGTCATCACCCAATAAAAGTTCAAAGTAAAGCAGTTTGTCAGTCAAAAAAGTAATGACTACCACAAGTAACACAAAGCAAAATTCGACTAGGCAACCTTCAAAGAGCTTAAATTAGTGCTAGTGGACACCCAAGTCAATTAATCCCCGTCTGACAAGTGACCTTAGTCAGTTAACAAATATACTTGAGGTTAGAATGGTGTCTATATCATGGACTAGCTCAAGGTTTTTGGGCCTTAATGACTGTAGAGTGCTATTGATAGTGCTCAATCACGGATCAAGATTTTGGACCGATCTTCGCAATACAAGGAGAAGATAGAGAAGATGCTCAGTAAGAAGGATGTAGTTCTCAATTTGCAAACGAATGAGCTACACAAGAGAGGTGAAGCCCAGAAGATGGTCGAAATCGAGGCCGATGGGTTGTATAGACGGAAGCAGCTGAAATTATCTTGTATGGTAATATATACACATCTTTCAACATTCCCTTCATTACTTGTATCTAATTTCAATTGTTAGATTGAAAATTTGATCCATGGAATTTATGTTTTTTGTCTGATTTCCTGGTAACAGAGGATTTCACTGATCTGATGAGGCAAGCAATCAATTATTTTGTTCTTGTCATTTGATAGAAAAGGTATGTGTCTTCTAAATTTTATTTTTTGATTTTTTATTTTCAGGGAATGAAGACTAGCTACAGGGATGAATTTCACGAGCAGGAAAGCCTGTGAAGCTGAGACCAGGCCAGAATTTATAGGAGCCAGCTGCAAACTGCGAATTGCCTGCAAATTCAAAATTGATAGGCATGAATTATATTGAAAATGGAAAGTGAAACTAAACGGTAGTACAATATATCATTGTATAGTTTTATCAAAGCTGCTGTTTCTCCCGAGTCAGGAAAAAAAAAAAAAAAGAACTCTTTCTACATTTTTGGTTAAAAAGAACTCATTCTACATTTTTGGTTAAGATATGAGCTTTGGTGGAAGTTGGAGAGCAGAGAAAACCAAACAGTAACTGGAACAACAATGACAGCATATTAACTGATTAAACAATCACTATTCAGTAACCTTTAGTTCACTTGCTTGGGTTGAATAAGACTGTAAAGTGTATCATGCTCCGTTTTGTGTTCATTCCTAATCCTTTAATGTGAGACTGCTCTTGAAAACGTGACATCTTAAACCACGCACCCCATGAACATCCAAGTTAGGGATTTCACAACCATTGCACAAGAATGTCTTTTTAAAGATGCATTTTGTACTTAAAATGAGGAGCAAAATATGGCTTAATTAGACAATGCTGCATTACTAAAAAGCTGCATTATTTTAGGCAACTATGAAGCTGCTTTGATGTCACAATCATGATAAATTGCTTAATCATTTGTCTGGGATAATTCATTTTTAGATTTGGCTCTTTCTATTGGATAATCTATTTGTCCCTACTAGCATAGTTGGATTTTGATGTAAAAGGACTTCTTTTACTCTCTATTTTCCTCTGTTATACTGGTTTTACTGAATTTGATGATGCAGCATGATTTTGTTATTCCTCTTTCATAAGGAAAAACTGAATAATAGTATCATGGCAGGAATGTTTCAAAACCTGAAATCCTCCTCCATTTGTTCTGCATTTTGGCTTCTTTACTTCTTATAGATTGACCAGTAAAGCCTGGAATTCAAGGTGCTGCTGAATCTGGTGATTTTGCATAGTATAGTTACAGGTTGTCAAGAGCACGAGCAGCTTGCGAGGCTTTGTGCAGAATTTCTTGGAAGTTTTGTAGCTGATAAAATTACCTCGACGTATAACAGTGAATGTGCAACTGAATTTATGTAAAATTTTTTGTATCAAACCACAAGAAAGTAATTCAATGAAATTCTGAAATGCACACTTTGAAATATTGTTCACATTTAAACACACAAAATTGTAGACATGTGGAGTCTCACTATCACACAAGTTGTAGTTGGACAAGTTATACACAAATGAATCAGGTGAAGACAAAGTAAAAGTTGTATCATTTCAGAAGTGTCATAATATACACCGGAGACAACTTGGAAATCCTTTTATTCAAAATGATTAGATAAACCACCTGTAACAAAGTGAAATTTATTGCAAAATGCAAGCTAGTAGACCAGGATTGCATCCAATTACTGCACCCAATTACTAGAAAAATAATACAACATGTAATAGACAGAACGTTTCACAAGGACTTTATTCGAACAGGTCCTTAAATGCTACTGCTTCCCAACTTTTCCAATCCTCATATAAACAGGCCAAGTGGCAACCTTTTCTTGTTTGCCATCTTCATTCCAAGCAAGGGTAAACTCTTTCACCAAATCTTCACTCAAGAGTTCAACCCCCTTTTCTTTGGCAGATTTGTAAGCTGACCACGACTTAATTAATGTAAAATAGCCATCCAAATTTATCAACTTTTCCATTTTACTCTCAAATGGCCCTGTGTGTTCAAGTCCATCCACTGGCTCGAATGGGAAGTCAATGGTCCTATAATTTTCCTCAATTATCAACTTGACTTGTGGACCAAAAAATTGTACAGCGTCGGCAAAGAATAATTTTCTGAGAAGAGTGTCAACATTTTTGTTGATCTGTGGCAGAGTATAGGACCATGCAGCAATTACTCCATTGGGTTTTTTCAGTACCCACTTCACTTGTTGGTAGAAAGTTGGAAGATCAAACCAATGCATAGCTGTAGCAATACTCACTAAATCAACACTTGATTCTGTAGCAACATTTTGCTCAAGCTCAGCCATAGACATTTTAGGAGGGGTACAATAGTATTTGATATTTGGAAGCTTCACAGCACATTCCAGTTGCTCTGGGCTCACATCTGTGGCTACCACATTCTTGTATATCCTAGCCAACTGACAATTTCACCAATATTTATCAAAGCCCCATTCAAGAAAAGTTTTGACTATCAATTTGGGAAATATTTTATCTTAGAAATTAGTTTGCAAGATGAAACATGGATTCATTTTGACCAAGAATAATAGTCATAAAATTATACCATATTAAAGTGACTAGTAGGACCATTTTGCGAGCGTTTGTCTAATGTGAATAAATTCCAGAATCATGCCTGACAGAAGTTTGAGCTATGAATTGAAATTCAAATTTCATGTTTTTTTTTTTTTTTTGATACAATCGATTGAGAGAGTCAGACTTGTACACCTTTATGTCTATATCTACTCAAATAACATTTAAGCAGTTCAGATCATCATTGCCAGTGCCATTGTCACCTTGCATTTACACTTATCACGTCTGAGATAAATTAGATAAATAATGTGAATGCAAGGTGATAATTTCTGGTAAATGGAACTGAAATGGCAATGAGAAAACTGGAACTGATCTGAACTGACTTAAGTGCCCAAAAGTTAATTTTATCTAAGTTATCAATTCGTCCAACAACAAAAAATTCAAATGCTAAAAGTGTCAAACGTGAACTGTCTGTAACTATCATCGTGTAAAGTTTAGAGTTTTCTGAACTAAAAAGAGGAAAAAAATTATCTCGAAAGTTTGGATTATTTGGCTAGCTAATTCTTCCTACGTACCCATCTTACCTCTCACACTATTTTTAAGTGAAGGGTTTTGGTAATCAATAAATAGCCGCAAAGGGGGCGTAACAATACAAAAAGAACGTGTGAATACCATTTTCTTACGAATGTTAAAAAGCAAGAAGCAGAGTCTTACAGATCTTGCAGCCTGGCCACTTCCAGTGCCAACATCCCAGGCAAGGTCGTGACAAGGAGTCTTGGAGGCAACAAACTGGAAGATCTCCTCAGGGTAAGTTGGTCGGCCGGTGGAGTACTCCTTCGCCTGGTATCCAGACATCTCTGAATATATGTGGGTCTGTATGTGTTGAGCTAAGATGAGATACTTGTTGGGTTTGTTTTCCAATCAGATGAGTAGGATCAGAATCGAGTGTTTCTGCTCTTATAGTGGCAGCAAACGTTAAATTTGGACTTTGCTGTCCAAGAACAGAAAACGTTAGATTCGGAATTTGAATAAAACGCGTGTTGACCTTCAATTCGATTTCCTAACCAAATTTGCTTTCGCTTTTACCAATGGATGTATCTGGGAGACAATACAAAGGACTGGAGGACTATCATCATCATCCAACACAAGTTCAAAGTAAAGCAGTTTGTCGGTCAAAAAAGTAATAACTACCACAAGTAACAGAAAGCAAAATTCGAGTAGGCAACCTTCAAAAAGCTTAAATTAGTACTAGGGGACACCCAAGTCAATTAATCACATTCTGACAAGATACCTTAGTCTTTTTTCCGTATTCACAAGAAACTAACTCAACGAGTTAGATTAAACGACTGAGGTCACGTAGGAGAGTTAAATCTAAACTACACCCACAATTTAACCCAAAAGGTAATTGCTGACTTTTGAGTTAAACCACAGAGCTTAAATCCTAGAGCACTACCTAACACACTTTCGACGTGAGACGAATTAGCACTTATCTTTTACCTCAGCAATCCTCTCAAACAAAGTTTGATTTTTTTCCACTATTCAGAAGAAACTAACCCAACGAGTTAGATTAACGACTGAAGTCACGTAGAAGAGTTAAATCTAAATTACACCCATAATACAATCCAAAAGGCAATTGCTGACTTTTGAGTTGAACCATGGAGCTTAAATCCTAAGGCACTACCTAACACACTCTCGATGTGGGACTAGCTTACGGTTTTTGGGCCTTAATGACTGTAGGGTGCCATTGATAGTCTAAATCACGGATCAAGATTTTGGACCAATCTTCGCGATACAAATTTGAATTCCGGAAGAACAAGTAAAAAATAATTTAAAGAGAAGACTAAGATTAACTCACATCATATGCCAGGGAGGGAAATCTCGACTCGATTGCTTGCACTCTGCAGCTGTTTAACTTGAGGCCTCTCTCGCTCGCTTAAGATAAGGGGGAAGTCCCAAGGCAGTTAGCAGGTGACATTGGCACCTTAAGATTAATTAAGTTTTTTTTTTTTTAGTCATGGTAAAACCACTAATCTCATGACTAATATATGTAAACCTTTATCAGTACCAAGGCAACTCTATTCCATCTTACCCGTACTATTGCTAAATGATGTACTACTTAGAAACGAAATTTATCTCCAGTGACGGACTCCTCTGTTTATGGTTTTTTTGCGGGGGTTTTTGTTGGGGGGGGGGGGGGGGGCGGGTGAGAGAGAGGGCGAGAGTGTACTCTGGGGGTAATCGTCCCCTTAATCACGCGTAAAGGACACTCTTTATTCCTTTGATTAATTTACACTTTTGTTATTTGTATTTAAAATTATAATTGTGGGCCAATGAAACTTTCTTTTAATTCTAACATTCTGGACTTAGATTAAAAAAATTGGGAGACATGCTATGAGGCCCAATTAGACGGTAAACTGGATTGAAGCACAGAATGATGGGCTTGGATTATACCTTAGTTTGCGGCCAGCCAATCAAACAAAGGGCCAGGAATTTGGCCATGCGCAAGCCAGAAACTATATATTGAGAAACGAATACTTATATTAACGCATATTTGGATCCATTATTCGATGTGCAGCTTTAATATAATGTTTTCAGACTTCACTGTTAACGTTGTTTTCTTAAAATCATATTCAGATGAAAATGACATTGTTGATATGAAAACTTGGTTTACAATATTTTACATCAATAAAGAATAATTAAGCAAAGGAAATGAAAAAAGATCCAGAACCTGCTGTGATTACAATATTGATTTGTATTCTGGCAGTTAACTTCAACAAAATCAATCCAACCCATATACATTTGGCATAGGACATATTAGTAGATATGAGCATGAAATATGCATATGATTAGCCTGCATTTGCTCTTTTTCAACAAGTCAGTTTCTTCATTAGGCAGGCTGCAACCAACCAGGGTAAGTCAAATTCACAAGTTACTTTCAATTCTTGCATAAAAATATATCCTTTTTTGTTCCTTTTCCCCCCTAAAAATAAGAGACGATTAACTTTCCATTTCAAGTAATCTGCATGAGATAATAAGCATGCTAAGGTAAAATGCAATGCAGAAGGCACTTGCCATTGACAGTTTTATAAAATTTTAGCAAATTGCTAGGTGTTGAAAACCCCAAAAGCATAAGCTAAAATTGAAGAAAGCTAATCAGATTGCTAAAGCAAAAAATCAGTGAAAAGTATCACATTAAACAAAGACAGAGGAAAGCCTGAAGCCTGCTCTCTTAATAGGGAGATGTTGGATTGTCTGTCAACAAATTCAGATAGAAATGTTCCAGTTCAGAACTAACATGGAGCATTGAACAATTGGGAAACATATAGAACTTCATTCCAGAAGGTAAAGGCTTCACTACTTCCATTGCTGTGTATCTTTCCTTATCACTGACATGAATTATCACAATTCAATTACACCTCTCCCACAGCGTGATCAAATGCACCTTTACAGAACACAAATAGCACAAACAAGAAGGGGAAAGAACAGTGATCATTCTTTCTTCCTTATAATCTTTTTGACAGGTGAAAAAGAAAAGAATTCTATAAAGCACCATCATCAAATGATTTATCTCTATTTAAAAATAAACAAAACTTAAAAAGCAGTTACTTCGGAAACATAGAAAATCACTCTGTAGAAGCAAGAGCTGACTGCAAAACATCTTCAAGGTGCTTCTCGGCAACAGCATATTGCCTTTTCTTGTCTTCAATTGCTAATGCAGCCAATGCTTTATGCTGTTAAAAAATAATCGAAATTTTATTTCAGATTAACAAGGAACAAAAGATGAGTAGCTAATGCATAATTGCAAATTCAAAAGATAAGTAATTAAAAAGATGAGCTTACAGGCGGCAAGTCTTGATAGCTTCTCAAGGTGTCGAGTACACGTTTTGTTTTCTTCTCCAAGTCCTTTCTGTGCTCTGCCATTTCAACCAATAATCCATGACTTATCTCTGGGCTGTACCCCACTCGGTTGAGCATTGCCTGCATTACAATTTGTTTGCAGAAATGAGAAATTCAATAATTTGGTCAAATTTTGATGTTGTGTTTACTCCTAAAATACAGTATGTTTGTATCAAAGCAATAATGAAACTTAACCACAAGGCTATCTGAAAAAAGAAAGCAACGGAAACAAAGATTAGGATTTAGTTACCATTAATATTTCATAGTGATAAATAACTAGGAAAGATGCAACTCTAAAACATAAATCAAAGTTGACGTTTGTTATATCAGTAATACATGAAAACATCAAATCCTCAACAGTCAACTTTACAAGCTATGACGCTTTGAGACACTAGAGAGAACAATTTTAACCAATTCTACATCAAATTATGCATTTTCTGGGTTTAAAACCTTTAAATCCAGAATAAGAAACTGGTAAAGAATCATCCCAATCAATGACAAACCAGATTAACAACAAAAATGTATCAAATGATCAGCACTCATAGGTCTATGGTACAGTTCACATTAATGAAAGAACGAAACACAAGGTATACTAAAAACTGTACCACAGTTATCAACAGCTTGTGCCAGGCACAGCCTTTGTGCCTAATTAAGCGCCAACTAGGCATTTGCGAGAAGTTGTGCGCCTTTGGAGCCAAGGCACAAGGCTATTAGGCACGCGCTTTTTGATCACTTTATGCTTTTGGTTTGTGTATTAATTTTAAATTGACTTCTATATTTGACTTCTAGTCTAAATGAGGGTTGAGTCTTAAAGGGGGTTGCACCATATGTATGCGTGTACCTATTATACCTTTCAAAAGTTAAGACTTAAAATTAGACATTGAAGAATAAATCATCTCTACTCTCCAAGTTGCAGCTGTCACTTGAAGTCTCAAGAAGAATCAAGACTCAAGGCTTCGAGCCTTGTGTTTCTCTTTCTCAAATTCTTATCTCTCTGTTTATCTCTTTCTTATCATTTCTTATTATTTTTCCATCTATTTTTCCTTTCCAATTTCTTCTTTCTCTGTTTCTATATTTGTTCTAATTTCTTCTCTTTAACATTATTTTTTACATTTTCTAATTTTTATTTTTTTACATTTTTTTCATTATCTTCTTAACATTTTCAAGTGCTAATATCCCATTTTCTCATTTTTTTTTCTTTTGTTTTGCTGCTTCCCTCCCTTCCTCTCTCTATTTCTCTATGTACTGATTATGAATTGATAAAATGTTGCCTATGCATTTTTTTTGCCATTATATTGGCTGTGTGCTTAATGTGAAAAATCACGCCTGTGTCTGCCTATGCCTTACACCTAAGCCCAGGGGATGATTGCACCTATACGGACCTTGCACCTCAAACAACTATGATCCATTTTCTTTTACATGAAAATGCACCTCAAGAAGTGCGTCCAAACTTCAGCTCAACCATAACATCATAAATCAACTGAATACAGCCTACCTCAATTATTTGGGGAACAGGTCATTCAAACTCTAAAAGCCAATACACTTCTTATACTAGAGAAGTAAAAGAGAAATAAAGCACTGAGATGATATACATGAGCTTAGCACCAATATCCTAGAAGTCACAGTAGGTGTAAGGATAAAGATCTATTTTAACATCAAAGAACTATCTTTTGGCATCCCAAAACTTCCGTTTTAAATTGCAATCATGAAACTAAAGACTGTGCAAGCTAGGAGTAAAACAACTTAAAATTATTTATTTTGCTCACCAGTCGGTTGCAATTCATCCTGAAGTTTCCATGGCAAAGAAAGCCACTTTTCTAGGAGATGATTATCCCAAATCTTAGTTTTATAGTTTGCATTAATATCCTTCTCCTCATAAATGAACAAAGGAAGAGATGATTTTGGTTACTGATGGTTGATGGAGTCTTCAAAGTTCACTTTAAAATTTAATTTTTTCAAGGCATGATATGGTGCAATCAATAAAACACACATATTGTACAACCCCCACTTATGCCTAGTTTGGGAATTTTAGAGAAAAGAGAAAATTAAGTGCCGAAAGAAAAGAAAAGAAGAGAAGATTTTGAGTATTTATCCACGTTATTTGAAAGTTTAGGAAACAAATGCAATGAATTTAGGACATGATGGTCATTATAGTTTTCTTGTTTAGTTCATTGTGAGTAAATTTGGCACTTAAAAAGTTTTACCAGCTTTACTTTTCACTTTCTCACTTTGAGAGAAATTTTTATGGATTCATCATTCCAACTCTCTCCGTTTCTCTTATTTTCTTTCCTCATTAAACTCTCAAACAAGAGAAAGTAAGATAACTGCTCTTCTTTTATCTTCTTTTCTTTTTGGTTCTCAACCACCAAAAGTCAAACAGACAAGTCAACCTCAATACACAAATGAAAAACATAAAGAGTAATGAAAAAGTCTGTGCCTAAGGGGCTCGCATCGGTGCATCTAGGCTCCAAAGGTGTGCGCCTTCTCTCAAATGCCTAGTGGGCACATACCTAGGCACCAATGTTGCACTGCACCTGTGCGCCTAGGCAACAGCATGCCATTGCCTGAAAATTGCAAATTTGATAACCATAATCCACCATCTATATGAGCTCTTTTGACCTATTTACCTTACATTCCCCAAGGAAAACTGAAATTCAGGACATACCAAAACATTGAAATTCTGCTGATCGAAAGAAACTGAGATTTTTCTATGGCAGATGGATATCTGATTCCTTCAACAAGAGTTCCCAATTTTTCTGTTCTCAAGTTCCTAAGAATTTCTTCAAAAATCATTATAACCTATTTATCCAAAATAATCAGATAATGTTACAGAAGTGTTTTGGAAAAATGAATCCTCACTCATTTTCTGGAAAGATATATAAGATAAACCCAAGCACCTCCCCAATTCCCTTTCGACAAATAATCAAAGAAATAGAGTTTTTTTTTTCTCTCTCCAAGAAAAGGTCTTTTCATGGGTACTTTAAACTTTTGAAGTTAGTTGAAGCAGTTGAATTGCATATACATTTTTTTATCTGTTAGAGCAATTCAATCTCGTTTTGAAATGCACCATCTAAGCCCAAAATTCCTGATTCCAACAGGGCATTAAATACCATCCCAGCAACATCTAGCAACATAACCACAGCAGATAGATATATTTCAATTTATAGCTAAATTCATATAATTCCCACCGCATGTAGCTAAAACTTCTTCATCCTTCCAGATTCTTGTAACTTATAACACATATAGAAAATTAAGAAAAGATGCTTTTGTACACAAATAAGATTAAGCTGAACCTCTGCTGGTGCTATACGGAACTACAGGGTGCCATACAGGGCAATACCATGCTATCAACAACTATGGCAAATCCAGCAAATTAATAAATTAACAAAAAATGCAATCTCCTAAACCACATAGATTCAGCATGAGAAAGCATCATATAACCATCTCATTCATTAACATCAGAAGAAAAATAATTCCCTAGCACTTAGAACAGTAGTAAAGTGTAAAGTTCTCCTAAAAAAATGATACTACCTTGTAGTTCGAATATTGTTTCTCATACTGGTGCTCTTTCGAGTTCATTGCCAAATTTGTTCTTCGACTTTCCATTTCTGTTTGACAGGGAGATATATTGTCTTCCAGTTGTGCAAGTGTTCTACAAACAAACATGATGTTAGAAATGAAAGTATTGCACA
This sequence comes from Mitragyna speciosa, assembly GCA_024721245.1. Classification (NCBI taxonomy): domain Eukaryota; kingdom Viridiplantae; phylum Streptophyta; class Magnoliopsida; order Gentianales; family Rubiaceae; genus Mitragyna; species Mitragyna speciosa. Next base: position 8,737 of record JAMWEH010000448.1, on the reverse strand, counting down.
GCTTGACCATAAAGCTCAGCATCCACTAAGTGTTTATAGCAACAGAACCTGGATTTTGTCTAGATGACAACAGATTTACCTTTTTAAAGAAGTTAACCTTGAGATTGCTTTGCGAGTGTAATCAAGAAGTACTTTAGACTCCTGCTGCACTTTAGATCTCTTTTCTTCCACAGCAGTTTTTCTCAAAGAAAGATCGGCCATTGCTACAAGGAGGCTAAATTTCTTTTTCTCTTGGTAAGCTCATTGAAGCTTCACAATAGAGAAAATAAATAAATAAATAAATTAGGGCACAAAAGAACTCACCTACTTAATTCAGTATCTCTAATATTCAATAAATTAGCTACACTAGCAAGAACTTGTGCAGAGGAGTCTACATTTGAGGGCAAACTCTCCTGGCCCAACCCCACATGCTCCAATATCTCTCTTATTCTTGCAGCTGCAGCCATAAAATATTCACTCCAATAAAGCAATCAAACTACCAAAATGACTATAGCAAGATCAGCTAATGTCAGAAAGCCCAAGCACAGATGAGAATAATAAAATGAGTTGGGGGCTAATAAATGAAGCAACATCATTTCCAATAGGCGAAAATGAGATACTAAACCACATCTTTCTGTTCCACGGTGATTGTTAGTACTTAAAATCTCAATAATGAGTATGGTTAGATTTTGATATTTAAAGTACAGATACATTCATGTTCATGATTTGTCTCTTTTTTCCTTTACCCTTATACAAATAATTCCAGGACATTAAAATTGAAAGTAAAAAGATGGTTTCATTTCAATTGGAAAAATCACAACCAAATATTCAAGAATGATATTGTCTCCAAAAACTATATTCAACTACATTGATTTAATCTCACATGCTCCAATATCACTCATAAGCTATAATCATAGACTAACACATTTTCAGAACCATTGAGTTAACACCACAAACGCAAATACTATATCTGTCCAACGTAAATAAGATCAACTGGGAGTAATACGTGAACTAAACAATAAAACCATCAACACATCAGATTATAAACATTGGTACAACCAAAAGAAAATGGATTCGTCGCTTTTAATCTTTTATCCTTTCTAATGCAATTCAGGGACATCATATAAGAAAATCAAGAAAAGGTTTCACCAGAAAAGTTAATTAAACTGCAATAACATAAACACAATCAGAGCTGAAACTACAAAACTACATTTGAAAAACCAATAAAAGTACAACTAAATTTGATAGAATCTAAAGCGTGTATATTTTAGGGACCTTGGGCGCCATATTCGCAAGCTTTCTGGCGAAAATCATTGGCAACAATGGAAGCAGCTTGGGTTTTGGCTTGGGAGATGGTGGCAATGTTGTGCAGATGAGCAATGCTTCTTGGAGTATACTCAAATTCAGGTACATCTTTTCCAACTGCACAGAATTGGCATCGAACCCGCCACTACTATTCTTTGATGCTTCTGATGATGTAATTGATGGAGAAGGATCTCCTCCACCAGCAATTTCACTCATTCCTCTTCTTCTTCCTCTTTCCCTCAAACCTGTTAAAAAATGCAGTTTGATAATTCAAAAGCAAAAATTCCTGCTTTTTTTTTTTTGGGTTAAATTATCTGAAAGGGTTTTTAAAGAATCCCATGTTTCAATCAAAATCTTGAACTATAAAACAACCACATTATACAATATGAAATATCAGAAAAGGAAAAGAATAAAGCAAGTTCTGACTAATATTGTCCAATTGCTCAAGCTGGGAGCTTTGAAACAGTGAGAAATGAGTAATGAAAGAACGAAATTTTGATGATGAGAGTCCAAAAATATGGAATTGGGAGGTTAATTTTGAGGTTTTTCTCATATGGGTGCGAGAAATTTTTGAGTAAAGGTGAAGTCTTTATGGTGAAAATTTGGACTCTTTGTTATAAAACCACAAACGTGCATAAATTTGCAGGGAGAGACCTGAAGAAGTATTTTGAGTAAGAATTGCAGCGCGACATGCCGGCTTCAAAGATTAGTTGTTGAAAACAAAATAATAATAATAATAATAACAATAATAATTGTGAAAGGGCTAGAGGCACTGTTGTGTGATATTTATAAATAAGAATTACCGTTTCATTTCCAAAATTTGAACTTTACAGTAAATTAATCCCCAATAATGTATTGGTAAGAAGGAAATGTAATCTTTAAAATATTTAATTTTGATTAAATTAGACCTTAATATTTAAACGGTGGAAAATATTATCTCTAATATATTCTATTTCAGCCAAATTTATCCATAAAATTGCATTAAAATTTTTAAAAATTTCAATAAAAATATAAAAGTATATAAAAATTAAGGAAATTTTACATAATTACAAAAAAATACTTTGTTCAGTAGGCTTTATTAACTTAAGAAGTGTTTGTGGGTTATAGTGCCTTTTTTTTTAATTTTTCTATAAAGGAAATAAAATTTTGGATGTAAACATTCAAATTGACAGTTTAAGTTATGTTAAAAGGCAATAATATGACAAGGTACTTAATAGTTAGAAAATAGTTAAAACTTTTTAGTATTGAAGCTCATATTTTGTTCCCAAACCAAAAAATAAATAAATAAATAAAAATTTTGCATCTTGCAAAAAAAAAAGTTAGTGGAAAAGCTGGAAATTTTTTGAAAAAATAGTGAAAATGGCATTCAAAGGCATTAACAAACTCTAAATTAAATTCAACCATTATACGGGAAGTACAAAACTTGTCAGACTACAGCTGACTAACAAGCTCAATTACAACCCAAAGCAGTAGACACAACTATAATTCGAAGATATTAGAAGAAGAATTACACAGATAAGGACAGAAGAGAGAGTTGGAGAGAGAAAAGAGAGAATTTCTATTGAGGAGAGAGAAGTTTAGATCACAATTTCCATGCCTCCCTCTCCCTTCCCTTGGATTCTTTATATCAGTTTCTATAACTGCTTCCAAGCAGCTGACATAATGAAAAATAACTAACTCCTAACTAACTCTTAATCTGTCGTTAGCTGACTCTGGTTGGCTCTGGTTAGCTGACCTTGGTCATCCTTTAACTCCTGAAGCTTGGACTGTTGACCATGACAATACCTCCTCCCTTAAAAAGAGGACTTGTCCTCAAGTCCTGAAGTTTGGAAATTGATTATGGATAAAGGTCTCATCCTCCCATGAGGCCTCCTCTTCTGAGAAGTTGTTCCATTTGATGAGAACTTGTTGCACAGGCTGATCATTTCTTAGGATTATTCTGCGATTAAGGATTTCCTGTGGTTCCAAAATGCACTGGTCTTGTTCATTCCAAGCAGGAAGATTCCTCTGTTATAGTGTTCACAGGCCCTATCTTCTTTTTCAATAACGACACATGAAAGACAGGGTGAATTCTAGCCCCTTCTGGCAGCTTGAGTTTGTAAGCCACAGCTCCCACCTGCTCTATTACCTGATATGGTCCAAAATATTTGGATGCAAGTTTGAATTGCTTTCTGATGGCAATGCTGTTCTGTCTATATGGTTGCAGCTTCAGATAAACCCAATCTCCTATTTCAAAACTCCTTTCAGATCTCCCTTGATCAGCAAAATATTTCATCCTTTGTTGTGCTTGTTGCAGGTGTTCTTTGATAGAGTTCATAATTCTGACCCTAGTCTGTAACATATCTTCTGCTGCAGGGATATTGCATTCTTGGTAAGGCCCTAGGGGTAGTGGTGTTGGCTTATAGCCATACAAAGCTTCGAATGGTGTAGTCTTTAAGCTGGTGTGCAAAGTAGAATTGTACCACCATTCTGCCAGAGGAAGCCATCTGCTCCACTGATGAGGGTATGAGCTGGTCATGCATCTCAAAAAACTTTCCAGGCATTGATTGAGTCGTTCGCTTTGTCCATCTGTTTGTGGATGGTAAGCAGAACTATACCTTAGATTAACCCCTGTTAACCTGAAAAGTGCCTGCCAGAAATAACTGGTGAAAATCCTATCTCTATCTGTTATGATGGAGTCAGGCAACCCATGTAGCTTGTAAATGTTGTCTAAGAATAACTGAGCTACTTCTGTAGCTGAATATGGATGTTGTATTGGAATAAAATGACCATATTTAGTCAGTCTATCAACCACTACCAAGATAGTATCATATTCTTCTGAACTGGGAAGCTTTTCGATAAAATCCATGGTGATGTGGGCCCAAGCCTGAGAGGGTATGGATAAGGGTTGTAACAGTCCTGGATATGCTACATGCTCTCCTTTATTCCTCTGACAGGTATCACAACTGCTAACAAACTGAATTACATCTTTCTTCATGCCTGGCCAAAAGAATGCAGATTGAATTCTATGAAGACAAGCCTTCTGCCCTGAATGCCCTCCAACTGCAGATGAATGGAGTGCTGTAATTAACTTCAACCTAATCCCTTTGGAGCTGCCCACATAAATCTTGCCCTGATATTTAATCAGTCCTTTATCCAGCGTATAATCTTCTTGTATACCTTCTTCTAGTATCAGCTGAGCCAATAAGTTTTGGCATTCTGAGTCCCCTTCATAACTGCTAATCCACCTCTTGAACCCATTTGGGCTGCACAGTTGTAATGGCCATTAGGTAGGGCTGTTCCTGTTCTGTTGTGGTCTCTTCATCCTTCCTGGAGAGAGCATCAGTCCACCTTGTTCTCTGCTCCTTTTTTATACTGAATGTCATAGTCTAGCCCCAGTAATTTGGTCAGCCATTTATACTGCAGATTGGTGGTCAACTTCTGCTCTAGTAAGAACTTGAGAGAATGATGGTCAGTCAGGATGGTGAAATGGTTACCCAGGAGGTAGTGCCTCCATTTCGTCACCGCCATCACTAGGGCCATTAATTCTTTCTCGTAAGTAGATAAGCCCTGATGCCTGGCAGAAAATGGTTTGCTGAGGTATGCAATTGGATGACCTTTCTGCATGAGCACAGCTCCCATACCTATTCCACTAGCATCTGTTTCTATTACAAAGTCTTGTTTGAAGTCTGGTAGACTCAGAACTGGTGCAGTTGTCATTGCAGTTTTGAGCTCCTCAAATGCCAGTTGTGACTCCTCACACCAATTGAAGCTGTCTTTCCTGAGTAGTTCAGTTAGAGATTTGCAGATTGTACCATAGCCTTTAATGAACCTTCTGTAGTATCCTGTAAGGCCTAGAAATCCTCTGAGAGCCTTAACTGTTTTAGGCACTGGCCACTCTTTTATGCTCTCTATTTTACTTGGATCCATGCTGACTCCTGCTGCAGATATTACATGACCCAAATATGAGATTGCCTTTTGAGCAAAAGAGCATTTTGACCTCCTTGCATACAACTGTTGACTTTTGAGAATCTGCAATACTGCCTGTAGATGCTCTAGATGGTCCTTCAAGGAAGAATTGTATATAAGGATGTCATCAAAAAATACCAAAACAAATTTCCTGTTACATTGCTGGAAGACTTGATTCATCAGATTTTGAAAAGTTGCTGGTGCATTAGTGAGCCCAAAGGGCATCACCATAAACTCATAATGGCCTTCATGGGTTTGGAAGGCAGTCTTATGAGTATCTTTAGGCTTCACCCTGATCTGATGATAGCCTGACCTCAGGTCTATTTTGCTAAAAATTTTTGCTCCTCCCAATTCATCCAACAATTCATCAATATTAGGTATAGGAAACCTATCCTTGATGGTCAAGTCGTTTAACCTTCTGTAATCAACACAAAACCTCCAGGCTCCATCCTTTTTCTTCACTAACAACACTGGAGAGGCAAAGGGGCTATTACTAGGTCTGATTATGCCTGCTTTTAGCATCTCTGTGACTTGTTGTTCTATTTCATCCTTCTGAGAATGTGGGTATCTATATGGCCTCATTTTAAAAGGCTGTGCTTCCTGCTTCAGTGGGATACTGTGATCCACCCATCTTTTTGGAGGTAGGCCTTGTGGCTCTTCAAAAACTGAAGAATATTGATCTAAAAGCTGCTGGATCCCTTCATGACTCTTATTAGTTTCAGGAAGAAAATTATCCTGGACCTCAATGGCTACTAAACACCTATTCTTATACTGTATAAATTCTCTTAAATCCTTTCCTCTTATCAGTTGTAATTCTGGTTCATCCACCACCCCTTGAAGCTCAACAATATCCCCTTGATTGTGCAGCAGAATATTGAAATGATGGAAATCAAAAGTTATAGGACTGAATTGGCACATCCAGTCCACCCCAAGTATCACTTCCCACCTTCCTAATTCCATCACCTTAAGGTCATAACAGAAATGGTAATTTTGGATCCTCCAAGAGACCTTGGGACACACAGCTCTACTGGTAACTCCACTTCCATCAGCCATGGTCACTGTAAAAGGTTGTGACACACAAAAAGGTAATTCTAGCTGTCTGGCTAGTTGATGACTAACGAAGCTATCTGAGCTTCCTGTATCCACTAAAATTCTAACGGGTGTCCCTCTTAATTCTCCTTTTAGCATAAGAGTCTTCCTCTTAATTGATCCTGACAAAGTATTTAGAGAAACGTCTATGACCTTCCCTGGATTTCCAGTACCTTCCTCCTGCTCCCCAATAGCATCTTCAAAATTTACTTCCTCCTCTTCCTCTTCACTCATAATGAGGTTAAGTTGCTTAGTCTTACACTGGTGACCAATAGTGTACCTTTCCCCACACTTGAAACACAGGCCATTAGTCCTCCTGTATTGCAATTCCTGAGGTGTCAATTTCTTGACTACTTGACCACTGGAGTTCTGATTTTCGTTAGTGGCTACTGAAGGAATTTTGTATTGGTTGCTTCCCCCATTGCCTGCTGTTTTAGTCATCCCAAACTTCTGGTCTATTACTTGTCTCCCTAACCCTTTATGTTGCTTGTTATGTAAGTTGCAGACTTGTTCTTGCAACCTTGCCAGTTCATAGGCCTTAGTTAAAGTTTCAGGACTAAACATTTTCACCATTGTTTTGATTTCTTCTTTTAGACCACTAATAAAACTAGAAATGAAATAAGATTCAGTGAGAGAAGGGTTTCGAATTATCATAAGGGACTTAAGCTCCTCAAATTTCTCCTGGTACCCTTCCACATTCATGTCCTGCTGGAGCTTGTTGAATTCTTCTACGACATCTTGAAACCCTTTTTCTCCAAATCTTCTACACAACAGATCACTAAACTCCCCCCAATTTAGATGACTTCTTTCTAACTTCAGCCCTTGAAACCATGTATCAACTTTCCCTTCAAGGTACATCTCAACAATATCTAATTTTTGGTCCTCTTCAATTTGATAATTCAAAAAAAACTTTTGACATTTTCTTAACCATTCACGCGGATTATCACCATGAAATAAAGGCATTTCTATCTTAGGGTTGAAAGGGTAACTCACCTTTTGTTTGCTTCCCATTACAGGACCCTCCTCCTTGTGCAATTTCTGGAAGCTTGTGGGCGTTGGAAGCAAAGGGGGGTTTCCTGAAGTCATAGTGACTTCTGCTACAACTTCTTTGTCTTTTTTCAACAGCTTAGCCATGGAGTTGAACTTGAGATCAAGGTTACTAATAAGAGTCTCGATCAGCTTGTGGTTACCGTCCATTTCCAGCCGCATTTGTTCTTGGAATTTCTGCATTTCCTCTATCGCTCCTTGCAGCTTAGAATCTTGTTTCTTGATTTGTTCTTCTAATGCTTTAAATCTGGTACCCTCTGCCATTTCTATCTTCACTCTTGCCAAGGAATCACAGGCTCTGATACCAAATTGTCAGACTACAGCTGACTAACAAGCTCAATTACAACCCAAAGCAGTAGACACAACTATAATTCGAAGATATTAGAAGAAGAATTACACAGATAAGGACGAAGAGAGAGTTGGAGAGAGAAAAGAGAGAATTTCTATTGAGGAGAGAGAAGTTTAGATCACAATTTCCATGCCTCCCTCTCCCTTCCCTTGGATTCTTTATATCAGTTTCTATAACTGCTTCCAAGCAGCTGACATAATGAAAAATAACTAACTCCTAACTAACTCTTAATCTGTCGTTAGCTGACTCTGGTTGGCTCTGGTTAGCTGACCTTGGTCATCCTTTAACTCCTGAAGCTTGGACTGTTGACCATGACATACATGTTAATACATTTATGTGAATGGTGTTGTTTATAGGGATATTTGTCAATTTGGTCCCTCACATTTTCACAAACAAATTTTTTAGTTATTCATATTTAAAATTAGCCAAACTAGTTCCTTAGAGATAAAAAAATGTGTCTTGATTCATCCCAGAGCTCATTTTTGCTTAATTTTCCAACAAATTTAGAAGGCCAAATGGAAACACACACGTTTTCCTCTCTTAAAAAATGAAATTTGCTAATTTAGGTCCTAGACAATCATTCACAAGTGCTTGTCAATGGATTGGGGATTTGATGATTTTGAAATTAGGGTTTTTGATTGAGTGAAAATGAAAAAAATAGGCAAATTTTACTTTGTTAATAGAGTAAAAGATGTGTGTTTTCATTTTTACCCTTGACTTTGCTAGAAAATCGAGCAAAAATGAGCTCTAGGACCAATCTGGACAAACTTTTTGTATCTAGGGGACTATTTTGTCTAATTTTGAATGTGAGCAACTAAAAAAGTTTTTTTTTTTTTATAAAAATGTAAGAGACCAAATTAGTAATTTTTTTTAATTTATAACGAGGTTTTTAACGAGTTCTTTTAGTTCCGAGCCAGTGCATTATCATCCCCATTCTGGAAACAAGTTTTGTATGGATGACATTTAACTTAAAAGTATTAATGTGTAGTTTGGAAGGTAATTTCTTTTCTTTTTTTTTTT
>JAMWEH010001045.1:0-40636 GCA_024721245.1 Mitragyna speciosa | reverse complement strand
TGTCCTTTCGCTATGACTTGCAAACATCGAATGCCGTGATTTTCATGATAAATTAAGAGGATTGTCTCTTGACGCAAATTCAATGAATGGACTAATGCAAACGATTTATTTAATTTCACTATCCTTATATATACATATATATGTACACATATATATTTTATGCAATCATCATCTTTCAATAATTTGAAAACAAAATTACAAAAATGGGAAAACAACACATTGCAACAAGTAAAGGTAGGTGTAAAATGATTTTTTTTTTTTTTTTTTTTTTTTTAAGATAAGTTTAGAATTTCAACTATGACAAAACGATTATTCCGCGAAGTTGAAACCAGGCTCTTGACCAAGAATATCACATTTGACCCTTTTGGATGTTATCAATCAGAAGCTTGATACTGCCAGAAGAAGAACAACCATAAAGAGAAAACCCAAGCGAACATAGTCACCAGCTCTTCAGCTTCGTCTTTTCTCCTTCATCCCGTTTCGTTTAGGTGCACAAGATTCCCACCTTAGCGCCCTTTCAGGTTTTCACTAAGGTTTCTCCCGCCCTTTTTCTTTTTTTTTTTTTTTTTTTTTTTTTTTGTTGTTGTTTTTTTTTTTTTTTTTTTTTTTTTTTTTTTGTTTTTTTTTTTGTTTTTTTTTTTTGTTGTTGTTGTTGTTTTTTTTTTTTTTTTTTTTTTTTTTTTTTTTTTTTAGGTGCCCTTTCGGGTTTTCACCTTTGCAAAGGAAGACGCAGAACAACAATCATTCAAATCTTGAATGATCATTCCCCATTTTCATTAAATCAGACTAGTATTTGAAAAATATTTGGCATCAGTAAGACAATCTTTCCTTGATGAACTTGGGATAGATATATTAACATCATATGCCCCTTTTGATTTGCAAATTTTCATATCAAAATTATTACAGAATAAAGACGGAGGTCGGTAACATTCTCGGCTTTCAATATGGGGTCAGGTTAAGGTGTTCGAAAAAGTTAAGGCCGGAAAGTAGAATTTGTGAAAGGGTTGATTGTCTTGAGGTTGCATTTTCTCAGAATGAATTATTCCAACTTTTATTTTCTTACTTTTGCTCTCTTCTCTTCTTCTTCTCTTTTTTTTTTTTTTTTTTTTTTTATTTTAACGAACAAACAACAAAACAAAATCTTGCCCCAGTGTAGGGTGCAACCGTCAAGTGGGTTATGAAACGAAGTTCATGAATTCTGAAAGCTCAAAGGGGAAAACTAGAGGAGAAGAATATTCAAGGGGAAAGAAAGAAGGCCCGCCTTTGATCCGTCTCTTTTTCGCAATAATTTTGAAAGAAAATTTACTAATCAAATGTAAAACTTTTTTACCAAGTCTGAATTGATGATTTGAGGAAATTCTTGACCATCCATCTCCGCCAGCACGAGACCTCCACCTGATAACACCTTCCTGACAATGAATGGACCTTGCCAATTTGGAGCGAATTTCCCTTTCGCCTCTTCTTGAATAGGAAGAATTCGCTTTAAAACCTTGTCTCCAATCTCGAATTGGCGAGGTTTGACTTTTTTCTGATAAGCCCGGGCCATTCGTTTTTGGTAGCACTGTCCGTGACAAACAGCATTTAACCGCTTTTCATCGATCAATGATAATTGCTCATGACGTTCTCTGACCCATTCAGCCTCTTCCAATTGAACATCCATCAATATACGTAATGACGGAATCTCCACTTCAACAGGTATTACCGCCTCCATTCCATACATAAGAGAGTAAGGAGTTGCCCCAGTAGAAGTCCTTACGGCAGTTCTATATCCCATCAATGCATAAGGCAGCTTCTCGTGCCAATCCCTGTGTGTGTCAGTCATCTTTCGAATGATCTTCTTTAAATTCTTGTTGGCAGCTTCCACAGCTCCGTTCATCTGGGGTCTGTAAATGGCAGAGTTTCTATGATTGATTTTGAATTGTTCACACAACCCATCCACCATGTCGTTATTGAGATTTTTGGCATTATCAGTAATTAACGTCTCGGGCACTCCAAAACGACAGATGATATGATTTTTCAGAAAATCTGCCACGACTTTCTTAGTCACATGTCTGTAAGATGCAGCTTCGACCCATTTGGTGAAATACTCTATTGCCACTAAAATGAATCGATGTCCATTTGAAGCAGGAGGATCAATGGTTCCAATTACATCCATTCCCCACATCGAACATGGCCAAGGAGCAGTCATACTATGTAGTTCCGTAGGAGGAGCATGTATCACATCACCATGCATTTGGCATTTGACACACTTTCGAACAAAATCTACACAGTCGTGTTCCATAGTAAGCCAAAAATATCCCATTCTCATGATCTTTTTAGCCAACAAATGCCCATTCATGTGCGGTCCACACACACCGCTGTGAACTTCTTTCATCATTTGGTGGGCCTCTTCCTTATCAACACACCTTAACAGACCCAAATCAGACGTTCTCTTGTACAGTATTTCTCCATTCAAAAAGAATTTTGAAGACATTCTGCGCAAAAAGCCTTTTGAAACTGCATTAGCACCAGGAGGATAAGATCCAAATTTAATGAATTCTTTGATATCATGGTACCAAGGCCGACCGTCTGAAACTTCTTCTGCAACCCAACAATGAGCTGGCTCTTCTTGAAGCCGAATTTGGATGGGTTCAATTACCAATTCATCGGGATGTTTAATCATTGAGGACAAAGTAGCCAAGGCGTCTGCAAACACGTTACGTGTCCGTGGAATGTGCCGAAACTCCAAATTTCTGAACTTGGAGGCCAGACCGAGTAGACTGCAATGATAGGGGATGATTTTAGAATCCCGAGTTGCCCATTGCTTGAGCGTCTGATGTATGAGCAAGTCGGAATCACTAAATGCTATCAAATCTTTAACCTCCATCTCTAATGCCATCTTCAATCCAAGAATACAGGCTTCGTATTCGGCCATATTATTAGTGCAAGGAAAACATAGCTTGGCAGTTGCCGGATAATGCTTCCCTTCGGGTGAAACTAGAACAGCACCGATTCCAGCCCCAAAAGCATTTGAAGCGCCATCAAAGAACAATCTCCACCCCGAGTACTGCTCACTCATATCTTCAATTGCACCAACGAACAAGATTTCTTCATCTGGAAAATAAGTATTGAGTGGCTGGTAATCATTCTCTCTTGGATTTTCCGCCAAGTGATCTGCTATAGCCTGCCCTTTAATCGCCTTCTGTGTGGTGAAAACAATGTCAAATTCAGAAAGAATCATTTGCCATTTGGCCATCCGTCCAGTAAGCATTGGTTTTTCCAACAAATATTTCAAAGGATCAGAACGAGAAATGAGGTAGGTGGTGTGACTAAGCAAATAATGCCTTAGTTTTTGAACCGCCCAAGCCAACGCACAACAGCTTCTCTCCAGAAACGAATAATTAGCCTCATACGCAGTAAATTTCTTATTGAGATAGTAGATGGCCTGTTCTCTTTTTCCCGATTCATCATGTTGCCCCAAAACACATCCTACAGCTTCGTCAAGCACAGATAAGTACATAATCAGAGGTCTATCAGGTTGGGGCGGCACTAAAATTGGGGGATTCAACAAATAATCTTTAATTTTATCAAAAGCCTTTTGACAATCCTCATTCCATTTGATGGGTACGTTTTTCTTCAACAACTTGAACAAAGGTTCACAAGTAGAAGTCAGTTGGGCGATGAACCTGCCAATGAAATTGATTCTTCCCAAAAAACTTTTTACATCTCTTTGAGTCTTCGGAACTGGCATGTCGCGAATTGCTTTGATTTTGGCAGGATCTATCTCGATACCTCTCTTGCTGACAATGAACCCCAATAGTTTGCCGGCTGGGGCTCCAAAGGCACACTTAGCAGGATTCAACTTTAAATTGTATTTCCTCAATCTTTCAAATAATTTTCTCAAATCCACCAAGTGATCCTCGACCCTTTTAGATTTGATTATGATGTCATCCACGTAAACCTCCATCTCTTTGTGGATCATATCATGAAACAAAGTTGTCATTGTCCTTTGATAAGTGGCTCCGGCATTTTTCAATCCAAAAGGCATCACCCTATAGCAAAATATCCCCCAAGGGGTGACAAAAGTAGTCTTTTCTCTATCTTCCTCTGCCATCAAAATCTGGTGATACCCCGAAAAACAATCTCCAAATGATACGACCTCGTGCCCTGCAGTATTGTCCAGAAGAATATGAATGTTCGGTAGCGGAAAATCATCTTTTGGACTTGCCCTGTTAAGATCTCTATAATCCACACAAACTCGCACTTCTCCATTTTTCTTCGGAACAGGAACGGGATTTGAAAGCCAAATGGGGTAATGAGACACCAGGATGATCCCAGCATTGAGTTGCTTTACGATTTGTTCCTTGATTTTGAGACTCATATCTGGTTTAAACTTGCGAGGCTTCTGCTTCACGGGTGAAATATTTGGATCCGTTGGCAATTTATGAACTACTATGTCTGTAGAAATTCCAGCTACATCATCATATGACCATGCAAAAACATCTTGAAATAACGTCAAAAATTCAATCATCTCCTGTTTTTGCTTTTTATTCAAATGAATGCTGACTTTGATTTCCTTAATCTCTGTTTCAGTGCCAATGTTAATGGATTCTGTTTCTTCTAAATTCGGTTTGGGTTTCTCTTCATATTGTTCAAGAGTTTTTGACAAAGATTCATATACTCCCTCGGTATCAATCTCGTTTTCAATTTCAGATTCCATAATTTCAGATTCACAAGAGATATCGAGATTGCAATCATCAACTTCTAGAATGGTGATATCCAAAGGGTCAAATGATTTTATTGATGGCCATCTGAAAAAGATAACACACACATACAAAAACAAATAAATAAAAAGAAATTATTAAAACCAATGAGAAAATTCTTCATTGCTTCAAATTTAGAAATAAACTGTAAATCAACAAAAGACGTCATCTTTAAAGATAGGGACCTTACTCAAGGACACATTCATCTTGAAATTCTATACCAAAATAAAACACATTTTGACTTACAAGATGTTGGTATATGCAAAAGAAATTAGAGTCAAGAAACAAAAGCAGTCATTAAACAAAATATCCTAAGTAAGGCCCTATCTAAGCATGAGTCTGAACAAAAGACAATCCCCTGAATTTACCGAAACTCCCTTTGAATTGGGAGATAATCAGCTGTCCAATTTTGAAGGGCACCCTCAGCGATTGTTAGAAATTCAGCAGATTCTGACGGGGTGACACCACAGATAGCTCCGACGAACAACTGAGATATACCCAATTCAATCCCATCTGCAGAATTCTCTTCATCGAGATCAGATATCACCACCCCAGATGAGCGAGGAAAAGTGTAGCACAATGGCGGAACACGCATCTCGAACCGCTTTCCTTCCTTTTCGGCAAGTTTTCGGATTCTCATCTCCCTTCTATCTTTTGCAGTTGGATGAAATCCTAATCCGAAGGTGTCCTTTTGCATTGGGAGCTCTATTGGTTCCAGAAGCCCTTGCAAATTTCTTCCGAGACCCTTCCCTATCTCATAACCTCCTCGGATCATTTCTTTAGCCATCATGACGCTAGCTTCAGATACATCTATTCTGATGAATGATTCGTTCTTCATAACCCACCCCGTAGAGATAACATCTTCAACACGATGAGCAGAAACGGAAGGTTTTTCACTGCCTCTCCATTTTGAATTGGCAGTTAACCAGTCATTGCACAGTCATCTTCAGCGAACACGGTAATTAACTGATCATTCACAATAAATCTGAGCATCTGATGCAGTGAAGAAGGCACCAAATTAGAAGTATGTATCCACGGTCTCCCCAACAGAACATTATAAGCACCAGAGAAATCCATGACTTGACAAGAAACTTGAAACTGAGCTGGGCCAACTTCTAAAACCAAATCGATTTCACCCATCGGCTCCCTCCTAGTTCCATCAAAGCCTCTCACCACGACAGCTGATGTGCGAAGCTTAACATCAGATAGCCCCAGTTTGACAATAGTAGCCCACGGACAGATATTTAAAGCTGATCCATTATCCACCAAAACCCTTGGTAACAGCTTTCCGTTACAACGCACTGATATGTACAATGCCTTGTTGTGTGCAATCCCTTCTGCAGTCAAATCGTCGTCAGAGAAACTAATATGAGCTGAGGTGAGAATGCTGCCCACAACATTAGAAAATTTGTCAACGGGAATATTTTTAGAAACGTGAGTCTCATTAAGCACTTTGAGCAAAGCTTCCCTGTGTAATTCAGAAGTCAAGAGCAAGTTCAGGAAAGAGATATGGGCAGGTGCCTTGTCCAGCTGTTCCACTATCTTGTATTCACTTCTCTTAATCAATTTCAAAAAATCCAAAGCATCCTTTTCAGATACGGGTTGCTTAGGTAACAGAGAATTTCCTTGAGCTTTGGGTTGGGCATTCGTCTCGGACTCTCCTAAAATTCTCCCAGATCTAGTGACAGCATCAACTTCTTCTTTCAACAACTTCTTTTTCCCAATCAACAATGCGGGTTCCTCGTAATTCCATGGTACTTCCTGTAAACTATTCACAGGCATCTGTTCTGGAAATTCGATTACAACGGGTTCAGGCATATCCAATTCAAAAGGGGGCAGGTCCAAAATGAACGGATCAAGACATCTTTCTAATACAAAAGGTTCATCTTTTCTGGGCACTGATTGTTTCAGCTCATCTTGGAAGAGGCCCTCCTCGTCATTTACTACTGGCACTTTAGCAGAAAACCCTTCCTTCATCTTGACCAAATCAGCTTCCATTATACTCTCGATCTCATACTCATCCACAATATACGAAGCAGGATCATCCAATTCCTCGTCAGCAGTGATGGCTCCTACAGTGTTTCCATGCTCTGGAAGAGGGTTTTTGCTCACACTGGGTCCCTGCTCCCCCGGTCTTCTAAGAACGATCTCTCCAGACTCAATCATGTCCTGAATATGATTCTTTAAAGTCCAACAATTGACCTGTTGAGTGTCCTGGACTCCCTGAATGGTATGCACAAATAGCGTGGGGATTGTATCCCGCAGGCAAACCCTTATTGTAAACTTTTGCAGGGATCACTCCAATTTTGCCAGCGGCTTTCAACTGCTCATATAGTTGGTCAATGGGACGGCCCAGATTGGTGTAAGTTCGGGGTGGCCTTTGAATTTGGTCTCGGTTAGCTTGAAATGGGTTTGGTGTGATATGGATGTTGTTTTGTTGTGGTGGTCTTGGGTTATATGGAGGACGAGAGTAATTTTGGAAAGTTGGTCGGGAAGCTGGTAGTGGGACAGAAAAATTTGGATAGTTGGGTTGATGATGATGATGCTGGGTGTTAGTGTGATAGACTGGTTGAGGATGGAGAGGTTGTTGGTAAGGGGTTGTGTATGGAGGATAATTTTGAATTCTGGGTCTGAAGGATGGGCCTTGATCCCATACAAAAGCAGTCTCCCCTTCCTTCTTTTTAAACAGGGGTTTCTTCCCATTACTGCCCGGATTCTGATTTTGCAAAGCTTCCAACTGTAACTTCAAGGCTGTCACATTAACAATTTTGCCCGCCTTGACAAATTCATCATATTCCTCTAACTTGTTGATGATGGCAGAAAACGAACTTCCTGACATGCGAAAGATTTCCTCAAAATATGGCGGGTCGTGGGCCTTAATGAAAGTTCGGACAATCTCCTCTTCATTCATGGGAGGTTCCACCTTGGCAGCTAACTTTCTCCAACGTTTGGCGTATGTCTTATGATCCTCTGAAGGCTTCCTCTTAGTACTCTCCAGCGTGGTTCGTGTTGGAGCCAATTCACAATTGAATTCGTACTGCTTGACAAAAGCCGTTGACAGATCCAACCAACTCTTTATCTCCTGAGGCTTCAAATTTGAATACCAGTCTAATGCGTCACCTTCCAGACTCTCAGGGAACAGACGCATTGGTAAATTCTCATCGTCTACCGGTTTGCCAAGTTTGTTGGCAAACATCTTGAGATGCGTCTTGGGATTTCCAGTTCCATCATACTTAGTGAATTTAGGTGCCTTAAAACCCAATGGCAACTGAACGTCTGGAAAAAGACAAAGATCATCATAGCCTAACCCGCCATGCTTGTGCAGCCCTTGACTTTTCTTCATGAAATCCTCAAATCGATCCAATCTTTTTAGCAAATCTTTATCCGCAGTGGTGGCATTTTCATCCATGGCTGGTTTTCCTTGAGAAGCCACATCCCAAACAAAAGGTTCTGCAGTTTGATGATGAGGTAATTGAAAATTGGGTGGAATGTTTGGGTTGATATGTGGATGAGATTGGGGAATTGGGTAATTAGGAAGGTTCGTTTGGACGTAATTAGGACGCATGTGTAAAGGATCAGAGTTAAAATGGGCCGACGGTCTTTCAATGGGGTTGGCAAAAGGTGGAATGGAAGCAGCTTGCATATTGGTTGTGAGAGGCAATTGGTTAACCTGCTCAGGGGTGTGGTCAACTGCTGGTGTTGGGTTGTTTGGAGCACCACCACTGCTGTTTGCCACAAGTTGATCGATTACACGCCTTTGTGATGTCATTTCTGCACTCAATTCATTAAACTTGCCCAACACTTCACTCAACTGAGCTCCCAATGCAGAGAAATCCACAGACACTGCTTGAGTTGGCATTTCTGAAACATCCGGAGTCGAACTCATGTTTATACGTTTCAAAGCTTGACTTCGGGATCTGGTAACGATGGGGCTTCTTTGAAATGAAGCTATGATTTAAAGTACCTGGAACGTACATAAAAAAGGAAGGAAGGTTTAGTCGCCCCATCGTCATTGTCACTGTCAATTTTATTATCATAAAAAAAGAGAAAAAGACTAAAATTAGTAAGTATATAAATGGTTCAGATGCATGTCTTAGGGGGTGCCCTTATTATGCCAAGGGTAGGCCTAACATGATGCATCACTGTCGAAGTAGGGCCTGTTTACCAAACCTGTACTTTCAAGTCAGAAAAAAAGAAAACCATTTTCATTGATAGATCTAAAATTTAAAATTCACTGTTTACATCATCTCTCGAAGACGGCTGTGTACAAAGTCATTAAACCTCTTTAGCCTATCTATCATAGCATCTTTTGATTCTCTAAAGTAGGGATTTTTCATGCGTTCTGCTTCATCATACAATTCACTGCATTTCCTTTTCAGCTCTTGATGCTTCTCCCTTGACTGCTCGTACAACTCTTTATTTCGTTCTGCCATTTGCTTGTTTATCTCCATAGATTGTTTTAGTTGCAGGTTTTCTTTATCTTTTGCCTCGATGATGGCCATCAATCTTCTTACTTCCTCGGACGGTGCCACTTGCGGTCTGTTCCCTTTGAGATTCCGAAACCAATCTTCGTACTGGGGAGTGACCAAACCCATTTGCTTGGATTGCGAATCATAGACAATGTTGTCATCATTGGATAATGTGCCCCAAGCAGAAGTGATTTGGGTCTTCATTGGAACAGGATATGGACAAATTCCTTTATCAAAACTGATGGTGAAATTAGCTAGTTCGGGTGTGGGTGGCAGGCCCTGAACACGTCCAAGTTGTCTGAGAAACCTCTTCGGTGTGTAGGCAGCAATGCCCTGAGTCCCTAACAACGGTATGAAATCTGATGACTTTGTACGTAAAGCTGGCTTAAGGCAATCGGTCCAATCTAATACCCATCTGACTCCTTGGTCTGGCAAAGTCTTCAAAAAATCCAAATATTCAGATGAATTCATTGGTCTGTCATTCTTATCAACCCTCTTATGATGAGTAACAATCCAATTATATCCGACCAATGGCAAACTATCACGGACAGGTGAATGCCTCTTGAAATGTTCCATAGCCCATATATACAGAATTCGATTTGACCCGTGGAAGAAATTTTCTCCTCTTTGACAATTCGTGCATGAAACGAATATGTCTGCCACTACCGTTGGTACTATAGAAACTCTTTGGCTTCCAATACCAAAGAATAGATCGGTCATGAACTTGGTGGTCTTGAAGCCTATCCTCTTGTCTCTCCTAGGGAAAAGGTAGATGCCGGCCATTACGAACCCATACACCATCGGTCTCTTATGCTCCCATATCATCCTAGATGTGAATGTGAAGTCCTCTATGTGTCGGTCGAACCCATCTCTTACTGCGAACCGATCGAATAGAAACTTTACATCCACACTCTGATCTGACCCTTGAATTACAAATTCTTTTAAACCAGTAAAATGACAGAATTCGGCCTTTCCTGAAGCGGTTGGAAACACTATTGATGTATGTTTCGTTGTCAAATTCAACAAACCGGACACTTCTTCAATAGTGACAGTCATCTCTCGATCCCCGATCCTGAATGCTGAGCAACTGGGATCCCATAGGTGGACCAAAGCTTCCACCAAACGTCCATCTGCCTCTATATCTTTAAAATCACCAATTGGCCCTAAGAACGCTGCTACTTGATTGATTTCACTAGAGGACATGAGAGTTGGCCATTTCTGGATTTCGGGTGGGACTGCCAACATCTGATAGATACGCCGCGGACTGTCCATCTGAAGCATGTCACTTATATCAGATACCTTACCTACAGGCCCTACTTCTCGAGTTTTACAGCAAATTTAAACGTGCAATTCCCATAAAAGGGTTATATACCCACGGGAAACAAGGTTGGCTTATTTCCTAAAATGGGGTTCCCTAGGCGGCATCCCCTTCTAGGGTTGATGCATGATGCCAGTTTATTAGAATAAAACAAAATAGACAAAACTTTTGAAACGACAATGTTAAAGAATCCTATCTACAATTATGCATAATGATTTTTTTTTTTTTTTTTTTTTTTTTTTAGAAAAATGGGTCATACACTGTACAAAAGATGCATTTGCTGCAAAATAGGTATGTATAGTAAAAACGTCTTAAAAAGAGAAGTTCGGGTTTGCAACTTAAACACGGTGTATACAAGTAAAAAAAATCAGATTTTTTTTATTTTTATTTTTATATATATATTTTTTGAAATTTATAAAAATTATCATTATTGAACTCTCGGGTATTTTCGGTTTATAAAAAATAAACCTTTGTGAAAAACTAGGAGATACTATATATTTATATATATATATTTTAAAGAAATGAACTTATAAGATGAAAAATATAAATATGCCAAAAATGGGTCAATTTCCTATAAGAGCACCGTACCAGGGCTCTTTATTCTACGGTTTATGAATGTAATCAAAACGAGAGAAAATGCGTTAGTTTTCAACAATATCACATAACACATTGATAAAGCAATAAACAATATAACTAAAAAAAGATAAATAAAGAGAGGTGGATTCCCTCCTCTCGTGCATAATGTACCTGATAGGGTAAGGTTGACTCTACTCTAGGTTATTCTACATGGATGCATGAGGTTGGGCTTGCTAATGCATCTAGACTCAATTAAGCTGTCGGTTCCCAAGCCTTCAGACCTAAGGGTAAGGGTTATCAATCCCAAATCCTTTCGTCGGTGGCTCGAGTGATCCCCCAGACACTGCTACGTGCACATCGTGCCCCGGCCACGTGTCCGAGTGGATCTATTTTAAAGCCCAAATCTCTAGACTTGTGGACTCAAGCCGAGAGTTCGGGTGATCTCCCAAACATGATTACGTGCACATCGTGCCCCGCGCACATGCCTAGGTAGATCAATCCTATTCCTAACTGGGATGGGTGGGTGACAACCACCAAAAGAGAAAAAGGGTAAAAACGTCGAATGCACGTATGAAGTGCTCCTTATGAGAGGAAGGAATGTAATAATAACACGCGTGGGCTCTAAGGGTGATTGGCCCCTTCCCCAAATGCAAGCGCGGTCGAATAAAGCAGTAACAAGTAAATAAATCATACATACATCACATAAGTAGCCGAGAGACGGGAAGTGTGTGAGATACAAGAGAAAAACCTAAAAACCTAGAAAAATAAAAATGCAATCCTAAGCATCCAAATGCAATAAAATGAAAGGGTTTAAAAAAGGAAAAAGATGACTAAACCAAGTGCTCGGACTCACTAGTGATCCCCAGTGGAGTCGCCAGCTGTCGCGCCCCATTTTTCGAAAAGAAAGGATAAATAAATAATAAAATGATAAAAGTGAGTGTAAATGATGATAAAGTAGTGTGGTGAGTGAGGAAGTCGGAAAAAGGAAAAGGAAGAATTAAATGAGATTTGTGTTTAAAAAAATGCTTTATTTTAAAATAAAAGAAAAAGGGCCTAAAATGGGACTTTGGAGAATGCGACGATTTTTTGGGCCCGAAAAATAGAGTCTAAAAAGGGTTTTTATGAGAAATGGAGTCGCCACTTGGTATTGAGTTTTGGGTGTACCAAGTCACCCGAAAATATTTTATAAAAGGTAAGAAAATTTGGGAATGATTCATTTAAAGAAATGATTTTGGCAAAATGTAGGAAAAACAAGAAAAACCCTTTTAGACGACTCCAGGTCTTTGAAAACAAGAGAAAAAGGTTCGGGAGTCACAGTTGAAGAAAGGGAAGGCAAAGGCTTGCGCCTAAGGCACCCTTTCAACCTAGCCGAAACTAGTTGCGAGGTTCAGTCTAAATTTTCCTAATATAACCCTAAGATTTTATCGCATTTGGATGCAACTATATGAATGCAGATCTAGTCCTAAAAATGGATATCGATAAGGGACAAAATGTTCCATTGAGATTTGGGTCGGGATTATCGCATTAATTGCGAAACCCGAGTCTAGACCTCGATGGAGTCACGAGTATAGATGCAAAAATGGAATGCAAAAAGAAAAGAAAAATAGTAGTATAGATAGTACGTGAACAAAGAAAGTGGGGATGCAAACATAACGGGTACGGGGGACTGATGGACTCGTGACTAACTGTTTCTACTCACGGAGGGGGGAACGACATGTACGCCATCGCTTCCCACGTGAGTAGATTGACTATTTCTAGTCAAATCACACAAATGACCTAAAATTCTATGTGTAGTGGAATCTAAATGTTATGCACTAGGTAGAGGTTAAAATAGATAATAAATGATAAAGTATATAAAAATTATACAAAAATGAAAAAGGCCTAAAAGATAAAAATGTGTGTGAAATATCATGAACACGCGAGAAATGATCCTAATACTAAAATGATCTAAAGGCCTAGCATTGGACTAGCCTATTTTCTGAAAATTCTCCGCTAGCGTTGGACTAGCGAAGAAAACGAAATTAACCACAACTAGCTTTGGACTAGTGTGGCGACGATACACATATATAATTAAAGCAAGTAAATAAATAAAGCGTGTATTAAAGCAATAAATCACATAAAAGCAAGTAATAGCAAGTAGGAGCACATAGCACATAAGCATGGTATTCTAGATGCAAGTTCCTAGGAAAAGCGAATAAAACACACAAGCACATAACACACATAGCACACAAAGCCCTAACTATTACATCGGAGAATAACCTAATTGCAGTCTAAAAATAACCTATCTAACCTATCTATTACACTTTCTATCTAAAATACATAGGCTTTAATTAAATAGATAAAACGTAAACTATCTATTACATTAACTATCTAAATACAAAAAAAATTTTTTTTGCTAAATAGAAAATTACCTATCTATTACATTTCTTTGAATAATCAAAATTAAATTTGAATAAATAATATGACATGAATAAATAAACATTCATACATAAACAAAAATTATAAACACAAAAATACATTAAAACACATAGAAAAACACATAGGAGCACATAGAATTACATAAAAGGAAATAAAAAGGGTAATTGAAATACCTCCCGTTCGTAAACTCGGTACAAATTGCTACTAACATGAACAAACATGTCAAAAATACCACTATTTGATAAATAAATCAATTAATTAAATAAATTAATACCAAGCACTATGAACATACTAAAATAATTCAAACAGCAAAAATAAAAGAAAGAAAATAATGATAATAATAATTAATTATTTAAAAAGAAAACGCAACTTGTTTAAGTAGGAATAAATAAGTAAATAAAACAAAACAACGAGAATAAAGAAATAATGACAATATACGATAAAATACAAAAATACATATTTAAACTTTTTTTAAAAAAAACCAAATAAGAATTATTAAAATAACTAAAAGAGAAATAAAGAAAATTAATTTGAACATTAATTAGACTAACAATACCCAATTTTAGAACATTAATTGTAAAAAAAATTTTTTTTTTTTAATAAATAAAGAAAATGTGAAAAGAAATAATTTAAAGTTTTGAAGACATAACTAATTTTAATTAATACTTTTTTTTTTTTTTTGGGCAAAAATAAAATATTATAAGATTTGGATTAAAAGTGAAAATTTAAGCAATATTCTAAAGTGAAAAATGTAATTTGCAGCAAGTAAAAAGGTAAAATTATAATTTTAAATCCTACTTACGGTAATGACATAGTTTACAACAAATTTAAAAGCTAAAAATGTAATTTTCAACAAGTATAATGCCCAAAAATAAAAAATTCCAGCAATATTTAAAGCCAAGAACACAATTTCAGCAAGCTTATTAAATAACACACAATTTTCAGCAAACATTTAAAGGCAAAATTTCAAGTTTTAGCTATTTGGAGAGCAAAAATATAAATTCCAGCAACATTGGAGGACAATAAAGTAACTCCAGCAAAAATATAATGGCAAAATGAAATTCCAGCAAGGTTTAGGGGCAAAAATGCAAAATTCCAGCAACATGATGGACCAAATTGCAAATTCCAGCCATATTCAAAGACTATAATAGAATTCCAGCAACATTTTATGACAAAAATGGAATTTCCAGCAATGTATAAGGGCCAAAATGCAATTTTTAGTAACATTTAAAGCCTAAAATATAATAAAAGAAAGTTTGGGAGGCAAAATTGCAATTTTTATAAATATCAGAGGGTAAAATTGCAATTCTAGAAAAATTATAGGGGTCAAAATGTAATTACCGACAAATATAGGGGTCAAAAATGAAAAATTAAAAACGTAGGGGGCAAAATTATAATTATCTAAAAGTTGAGGGACCTAAATGCAATTAATCGGGACCTAATTGCAAAGAAAATTAAATTATGGGGGTCAATCTACAATAAACAGAAATTTAAATGCACAAATCAAACATTTTCAGGGCCACAGTAGCATTACTGAAAGTATAAGGACTATAAAATAAATACCTATTATTAATTAAAATAAATAAAAAACTAACTAACCAAAACGACGTAGTTTTGAGTGAAACTACGTCAAAACGACGTAGTTTCACCAAAACATTTTTTTTTTTTTTTTTTTTTCATTAAAACTTTTCCAGATTTTTCTCTTTTTTTTTTTTTTCCTCTTTTTCTCTCTTTTCTTTCTCTTTCTCTCTTTTCTCTCTTTCTTTTTTTTCTTCTTCCTTTTTTTTTCTTTCTTTTTCTCTCTTCTTCTTCCCCGATCCCCTTCTGCTTTCTCTCTTCTCCACCTCTCGCCGGAATTCTCTCTCTCACAGGCCTCTCTTTCTCTTTCTCTCTCTCTCTCTCTCTCTTTCTTTTTTTTCTTCTTCCTTTTTTTTTTCTTTTCTCCCGATTCCCTCTGCTTTCTCTCTTCTCCACCTCTCGCCGGGATTCTCTCTCTCACAGGCCTCTCTCTCTCTCTCTCTCTCTCTCTCTCTCTCTCTCTCTCTCTCTCTATTTCTCAAACTTCTCAACCGAAATTCCCCAAATATCAGAAATTAAAACTCTAATTTCTCAATTGAATTTTATTGTTATTATTATTATTATTATTATTATTATTATATATTTTAGCAATGAAATCTAAATACAAATTCTGATTACAGGAAATGAAAGAGGAGGGCCAAAGTGCTACCTGTTTTGGGGAGGAAAGAAATTGATGCCGGCGATTTTTGTGGCGGAGGGCAGTGAGTTATTGACTCCGGCGGACAGTGGTGGATTGTTGATTCACGGTGGAGCTATTTCTTGTTGTTTTTGCTGTTATCTTCCTTGCAGGTGTTGTGTGTGTGTTTGCAGGTGTGTGTGTGTGTGTTTGCAAGTGAAACTGGGTGTGCCTATGTGCTGTGAATGTGTGTGTCTGTTGAGCTGAGAGAAGTGAGGGAGAGCGATGAGTGTTGATTGTGAGGTGTGTCTAGTGTGTGAGTCTGATGTGTTTGTGTGTGCAGGTATGTGAAAACAGTGTGTTTTGTGCTTGTGCAATGTGTGTGTTCTATGTGTATAATTGGCCTTGTGTGTGTGTGTGTTTTTTGCAGGTATGTGTTTGTGTGCTGTGTCTGTGTGCGTGAGTGAACTATGCGATCTGTGTGCAGGTGTGAATTGTGTGTGCTTTGTGTTTTGCTGGTGAAGTGAAGTGTGTTTGCAGGGGTGTGTTTTGCTGGTGTAATGAAGGTATGATGTGCGTGTAGTGTGCAGGTGAGTGAAATGAATTGGAGAAGTGTGAGTGAAGTGTGTGGGAGTGAGGATCGAGAGGTGAGTGCTAGTGTGCAATGGTGTCTGTATGGTGAGTGTGTTAGATTGTGAGTTTGCAGGGGGAGAGCAAGCCGAGAGAGTGAGAGGTGTGTGCTGTGGAAAGGGAGTAGGGAGGCCGAGAGAATGTGCAGGGGAAGGGGGAGAACTACAGGTGTATGTGATGTGTGTGTGTTCGGATGAAGAGAGAGAGGGGAAAGAAAATGCAAGTCTGTGTTTTGTGTTGCTTGCAGGGGAGTTGAAGGTAGTGTGTGTTGTGCGTGAGTATTCTGTGTGGTCAATTGTGAGTGAATGTGAGGGAAGGCAAAGAGGGTGAAGTCTGTGAGTTGGTGTATGTGTGTGGCAGAGGGCAAACAGAAAGTGAGGGAGTGGCTTTGCAGTTGTGTGCAGATGAGTGTCTGTGTGATGATGATGGAGAAGTTGGTCTAATGGCTGCAACAGCCATACTGCTGCAGCAGCAGGCTGCCAAACGCAGCCTGCTCTGCTTCCCCCTTTTTTTTTTTTTTTTTTTTTTTTTTTTTTTTTTGAAAGAGAAGAAAATAAAGAGACTGAAAATAAAATAAAACTACTTGAAAAATTTTTTTTTTTTTAATTATATATATAAAAGTATATATAAAAATAAGAACAATAATAATAATAATAATAATAATAATAAAAGATAAAGTACAATATTATAAAAGGAAAAGATAAAATTTAATGTAATAAATGAAAGGTTAATTCAACATTAGAAGAATACAACTTAAAATAAATACCAAATGGTCTTTAAAATAATAAAAAATAGTAATAATAATTTTTTTTTTTTTTTTTTAACATGAAAATTTATAAAATGCTTGTAGACAAAATTCTCATAAAGAAAATCTTAAATAAAAAGTGCATTGGAAAGCGTGACCTAAATATGGCAAAATTATAAAATTTATAAAAATTAATAAATGACATCACACAAATTTTACACAACATATATTATCACATAAAGCACATATTACAATTTTCACTCAAAATTTTGAAATTAATGCATTCTTGAGAAACGTGTCCTTAATAAACAAAAAACAAAAAAATAAAAATTAAATAAATACTAAACGACCTCTAAAAATTATGAGATTTTTACAAAAAATTTATGAGTATTCAAAATGCATATATAAAATTTTCTTACTTGAAAATCCTCATAAAAATAGCGCATTGAAAAACGTGCCGTTGAATTAAAAAACTAAAATTTTAAATAAATAATAAATGACTCCCCAAAAATCATTAAAATCATAAATAATGATAAAAATAGTAAAATTATGTATTTAGAAAAATAAAATAAAATAAAATAAACTAATATTTACATGGTGAAATTACCATTTTGCCCCTGACGTGACGAATTAGACATAATATGCGAAAATTGTACTCGACCCCTGAAAAATAGGAAAATACCCCCTAAAATAAAAGTGACAACATATTTTTACAAAAGGTGTGTCGAAATTTGGTGTCTACAATATGCACGCACATATACAAGTATATATGTATATGTGTATATGTGTATGTGTGTATATATATATATAAGTATATATGTATGTATGTATGTTTTTATTTATATATTTATTTATATTTATTTATATATATACACACGCATATACATATACATATAGTAATAATACCCATTCCAAGTACTAAACTAAACAATAATTATAGTAATGATACCTATTCTAGGTATTGAACTAAACACATGTATTAGAATTGCGGGTTTCATTCCAAGCCCATGAGTAATGATTCCGATTTCAATTTCGATTCTTGAGTGCGAACCAAATGCCCCTAAATAGATAAATTGAAGCAACATGATAATTTTACTGTTGGGGATAACATCAGGGAAAAAGTAGTATGGTTCTCTATGGACCATTCATCTAACATCTGTTCCGCTACCCACCTACTCCCCGCTCTTCCCTTATCCCACTTTCCCTTCCAAGTCCAAGCACAGTAACCTTCTCTTCCTATCTTGTTCCTTCTCTGCCAACATCCTCCGCTATCTGGCCCTTCACTATCCTCCTTAAATCCACTTCTTTCTTTTCCTCATTTTTAAGCCCTGATGCTACCACCATCGATCATTTCCCAAGGTCATCTTAATCAACAATTGCAAAACCTCATTCCACCTAGTTCCATAACTATGTGACATTTAATGAAATAGCAAGCCAAAAAAAAAAAAAAAAAAAAAAAAAGAAGAAACAAGAAAAAAACCAAAAGGAAATACCATTTGCTTTGTGGTGTCTTTTCACTTTAAACCTTTATAAATCTTTTTAAAAACCAGAAATACTAATTCATTCTTTAGCCTATTAAGCACCTGTTATCAACACCATCCATAAACATGATAACCAAGAAAACAATTACCCCTGTTATTGTTGAAATATTATGAATAATCATAGTTTTTCTTTAATAATGTACAGTTAATTTTCGTGAAATTAGTTCATATATTTAAAAACAAAAAATTACACAAATCATGTGTCTTTCGTCCTAGATTATAACAATGGTTAACCTTGGGGTAAGTTACTATAGTTTATTTGGATAAATAAAAAACAAATGGAAAGATGAAAATGCAAGGCAGCACAATCAATTTGGAGTGGCACCAATGTGCATTCAGGCATATACTTATGTATGTATGTACGTACGTACATACATCTATGTGTTTGTGTGGGGATATATATATATGTGTATGTAAATATCTGTCATGTATTTAGATTAAGCCACTAACGACAATGCATTTTTTTTGCTGGTTTTATTCTTTTTTGATTTTGGCTTTAAGTTGCTATCCAGATGGGTGGTAAGATAATTTCTATCTTTAGAACATAGTGGAAAAGCACTGAAAGGAGTTCTCATTGGTGTCGTGGTAGGGTGTCACACATTGAAACTTTGATGATAGAATTAGTGTAGCCATCATTTCTCTGATGATAGATTTTAAAAGGTTAGGAGCCCAACTTAATTCAACTATCAATTTAATTGTCATTACTCTTTTATTTTTTTCAAAATTAGGTAAGGGCGGGTCCACAACTACAGCCCCCTCCCCCCACGGGGGTGCGCGGCTGCACCTGCCTCTCCTCCTGTTCTTTTGAGAATGTGTTGGAGAGAAGGAGCATCACTAAACTCTGGTCATGGTACAGCTTGAAAAATTTTGTTGCTCACTTCAAATAGTTTAGCTAATGGGTATGCTCTATCTTCATTTGTTACTGTAATCCAATGATCATGAGAACATGAGAGCTTCACAAACAGTTTGTGTTGTATCATTAAAAAGTCTGCTAACTTCATAACTACCACTCATGATTGCTAAACTTCACAATGAACCCTTATGATTGCTAAAGCTTTTGTCTTCCAAGGTTACTTTTTGTTAAAGAATATGCTAAACGTCTAACATTAATGCTCTACTTCATTTTGCACAGAGTATGCTGATAGAATCAACATTAAAATTTCAAGGTTTGGTACCAGTGATTGTTTCATTTATGGACCGTTTATTGGAGTGTTGTAAACACTGCTCTCTGGGGGAGTGGCTGCTGGAGACATTTAACGAGTCTTTCCTCCCAAAACTTAAAATAGACTATAAACTGGGATCTTACTTTCCAATTTTGGAAAGAATTTCCATGAACAATAAAGTTTGTCCCATTGGGTTGTTAGAGCTTCTTTCCAAGTTTACAGTTGTCCTCATTATGAAACATGGTCCAGATACAGGGTTGAAATCTTGGTGTCAGGGGAGTAAAGTTCTCGGCATTTGTCGGACTATGTTGATTCATCACCAAAGCTCCAGTTTGTTTCTTGTGCTTTCTCGTCTTCTTGCATTCACTTGCCTTTACTTTCCAGATTTGGAGGTTCGTGACCATGCAAGGTAAAGAGCTCTTTTTAGTCCTCTCTGAATTTCAAAAATGTATTAGCCTTTATATATCATGTTTACCAAGAAAATAAACATGTTCATCACAAGTTTTTACATTGGATAAAACCTTTCCTAGTGGAGAATGAAGATAAGATGGTATAGTGCAACCATCTTGGAAATGAAAAAGGGCAAAATGAAGGAAAGAGAGCATAACTGGATATGCTTAGGCTCCTATTGACTTGGCATTTTGCAGGACCTATTTGCGGATGCTGGTTTGCATACCAGGAAAGAAGCTTCGATACTTGCTGAACATGGGGGAGCAGCTTCCTGGAATTTCGCCGTCTACCAATTCTAGTTCATTTTTCAATCTTCAGTCTCCTCGCCATCATGATCTGAAGAAGTCACGGAATATTTCATCCTACATCCATCTTGAGCGCACTGTGCCACTGTTAGTAAGACAGTCATGGTCCTTGTCATTACCAATACTGAACTTCGATGATTACAATTATTCTCTACAAAGCTTCGAGGAAAAAAAACCAACATATGAGTCAATGGAGCTTGACAGAAGTAGTAGTATTGAGATAGTTTCAGAAATTAATAGAATTTGCCAGTTGCAGGAGCCACTACGTGTGATGGACTCAAAAGTTTCAGAAATTGTGGGGATTTTGAGAAAGCACTTTTCCTCAGTTCCTGATTTTAGGCACTTGCCAGGACTCAAGATCAAAATACCTTGTAGTTTGAGCTTTGATCCAGAGTTGTTCAATTACTCACTGGGGACCAACATATCCACTGATAGATGTGGAATAGATGCACTTCCAGCCATATATGCTACAGTGCTCAAGTTTTCGTCTTCTGCGCCATATGGCAGTATTCCATCATATCACATTCCTTTTCTCCTAGGCCAATCTGCCAAAAAGGATTACTCATTCAGCCAAACTAATCCACTAGACATTGTTCCTGTTGAAAATGTTTCTGCTGAGGAAAAAAGGTTCAGAGCTCCTGTAACTATTGAATTGGAGCCACGGGAGCCACAGCCTGGTCTCATTGATGTCCATATTGAAACAAATGCAGACAATGGTCAGATCATCCAAGGGCAACTTCATAGTGTCAATGTGGGAATTGAAGATATGTTTCTCAAAGCTATTGTTCCGGAAGATGTCCCAAAAGAGTTAGTACCTAACTATTGTGTGGACCTGTTTAATGCCTTGTGGGAAGCATGTGGCACATCATCTAGCACTGGACGCGAAATCTTTGTGTTGAAAGGAGGCAAAGGGGTTGCTGCAATCAATGGAACACAGTCAGTCAAGCTACTTGAGGTTCCTTTCGTGTCTTTGATTCAAGCTGTTGAGCGCTGCTTGGCACCATTTGTTGTTAGTGTAATTGGCGAGCCTCTTATTAATATCGTGAAAAGTGGTGAAATCATTAGGGAGGTAGTATGGAAGGATTTTGATTCAGATGCTTTATCTGAAGTTTCAAACCTAGTTTCCAGGTTGGATGGAGGTCCTCTTTATATCAAATACACGGATGACGAAAATGAGAAGGGTACTCGTGCACCAGTTGCCAAAGAAAACATGGGATGCTTCCTCATATTGATATTTCTTCCTCCAAGATTTCATCTCCTTTTCAAAATGGAAGTATGTGATGTTTCTACTTTAGTTTGGATTAGAACTGATCATTGGCCATGCCTAGCTTATGTTGATGAGCTTTTGGAAGCTTTATTTAGTGAGTGAAATTATTTTCGTACATTCTTAATTTAGAATCTTCTGATATTAAATTTCAGCAATAGTTGGCTTATTATTCCTTTCAATTGTTCAACAAAAAGGATTTTTGTAAATAATTCCTCTATGGTACACGAATAATGCTGTAAATCTTGTGTTTTTCCCTATTTGCTTTTTTGGCTTAAATGGACGGGAAGGCTACAGTTAGAGGAGATGCCATTTCCGTTTATTTATGTATTTATTTATTTATTGATAAGAAAGGATGCCATACAGTACCAGCAAAGTATGCCTTCGAAATCCATGCCATTAATTATGATCAGATATGGTACGTTTTGTGTTGTGTGCTTATAACGTATGTCTCTCTGTCTGTGTGCTGTAACTGTGCAAGTGTAAGTATGCCTATATATTGTGATGAGGACTTGTAGAATCTGCAAAAGCAAGAGAACCCGTAAATATAATTCGAATGGAGGCTGACCTCTTCTTTATTGATTTAAAATAATAGGGGAAAGATTGTATAGTTCCTTTACGATATAGCTGTTGACAAATTCTTAGCGGGCGGGCATGCGTCTTCCTGCATCTTTCTGGCGGTACGAGTAGAACAACAAAGTAGAGAAAGACCCAGTTATCCATCGAAAAAAAGCCCAACATATTTGGTTATGTTTATTTTATTTGAATGAATATAGATTGAGCAGATAGAAACAAGCACGGTTGTCATATACAATTTTGAAATTTTTCTAAAATTGGGACTGGAAACCTGATCTGAAAAAACTTCCTACTTACACAAACAATTTTATCCTTAATGTGGCTCTTAACCGTAATCTGTTGTTAATTCACTGCATTTACGATTTATATAGAGTTTCTTCACGTTTTTGTAGCATATAAGGAAACTGTAATGCTTCTAATTTTCTTTTGCTCCTAGGAAATGGGCCAAATGGCTTAGGCGAATGCACACATGCTTAATTTGCTGCGTGAAATGTTGCATCTACTTAATTTATTGTCACCTGTGGCAGTTAGAAATTTGGATTTACAAGGAGGGGGATTATATAGATTTCGGGGAGCTATACCCCTAACTATGTATGGCCAATAGTCTGGGCTTGACCCAGCACACCATTGGGAGTTTTACCCCACTTGTGTAAGCAATATTGTAAAACAAAGGTGATTGATAAAAAAGAAAATTTATTGCTAAAATTCTCTTTTTACCAATCGCATGTTATAATTTAAATATGATTATTAGGAGCCATTGATGTAGATTGTTGCTCCCATTTTTGGAATTGCACCGGGTGTTGCTTTCAGTCTCAGATAGTGCCGGGTCGATTAATTGGATCTTGAATCTTGGATCACCTATACCATAGAATGAGTTAGAAGCACATGGCGATGTGGCCTCCAAAGTATATTCGATGCTTGGGTTAGCTTTCTCTGTGAAAGAATACATTCGGAGGTTTTAGAGAAAACAGGGAACATACCTTATAAGTGGTATAGATGATGGTCTTATATACTAGTTGGAGACGATGAAATCACCATGCAAAGGAGTGCAGTAGCATGTAAAGCCATATAAAGGTGTGCAATAGCTTGAGAAGCCTAGGACCGTAGGTCGATGATGTCAGAGAATAGAAGCAAGGGTTAGGTTGATCAGTCGTTTTAATCACATCAAGTTACCTCGACCTAAACACTTAGTGGCTGTTTTATGAATATCCCCTTCTTGGAATAGCTCGCTCTTTAGGAAGTCGAGACGTGTCGAAGTGTGACCTGATCTAGATTGGTTTGAAGGTCGAACAATACCGCATCCTTTCGGCTCATGCTAATATGTCGCAAATGAGGTCAGTAAGGAGGAGCAATAGTTCTTGTGCAGTTCGTAAGTCTAGCTTAGTTAAGACTTTGTTGCCATAATTGTACTCGATTGTGGTCTTTAAGTCTAATAATTATTTTAGATGGGCTTTATCTTTACCCATTGAGTTACTCTATGACGCCAAGACCTAGTTTAAAAATACAATATTTAGTATATTTCTTTAGGGCTTTTAGATTAAGGCTGGTCCAATATTTTATCAATGCGCTGGGTTGTTAGAATCAGCCTCATCACTTGACCCCCAGCTTAGGTAAGATGTTTAAGCATGCATCTTCTTATATGAATTTATTGATGTTCTTTTGGATGAAGACAAAAAAGAGACATTCGATAAATGATAGTAAATGCCAATAAACGACGGTGTCATCATGGAATTCCTTAATTTCAAAGGAAAATCTACTCCCAGATCATGCTGAGTTCATAGAATTAGCTTTGAAGTATTGCGTCTTTTTAAAACCATCTTTTCAACTTTCTCTCTTTCCCTATAAATATATGAGAGTTTTCAATTTATTTCTTCACTTCGCCAAAAAAAATGTTGCAAAGTTACGAGGCATATCTTCTCTATCTCTTCTTGAGAGTTCTTTGGGGAAAAATAAGTATGAGAGAGAGAGGAGCGTTATCTCCAGTTCACCGGAGTTACTTAGCCATGGAGACTTCATGTTTTTCATTATCTTTTGATTGGAAGGCTCATTGTCTTCCATTACGTCAGGCACATCTGAGTTAGGTGGAGGCTCCCTCATGTGGCCTGACATTTTGTGGAAGTTGCTTCTAACCTGTCGAATAACAGATCAGCAACTTCCCAGATCAACTCTTGTGCAAAACATGAAACTTGTAGCTCTTTGAGTTATTTTTTCAATTGCACAAAAATCAGGTCATTTGGAGGTCTGGAGGCGGAGATATGCTCAAAATATTAAAGATTGGTCAGAGGAGTGTTGCAGTGCAGACACACTTTAATAAATCAAACTTTTGGCTATGAAATCATAAGAATTGGACCTTGATATCTTCATAGAAGTTGTAGAGTATTCTCTTAGCTTTAAAATACACTAAGAATCATCTCCATCCAAGTCTTGTAGTTCAAGTTATCATTAAAACACCAAAGTATGTCATGCTACCAAACTTTTTCCTCTCCATTTATTCATCTTCACTTGATAGTAAGCCTTGGATTGCATTATTCCCCTCCTCTTGAAAAGGATTTGTCCTCAAATTTCCATCAATAAGCTTGTGGGGTGTTGGTGCCACTAGGCTCCCAACCTTCCTCTCCTCTTGAAAAAGATTTCTCTTCGAATCTTCTACACCACAAAGAGTGAATTAGTGACAATGAAAGCAATCTCCAAGGGACTATGCTTACCGAATGATTTTGGCTTGTATGCTTCAACAATGTGTCTTGCATTCCATTCAAAATTCCTTTGAGAAGGGATCCTTTCTTTGAATATGCAAATCCAACCCTTGAAAAACTCTAGATATAAGTCTTCATTTGTTACACTAAATCCAAGCATATCAAAATGCTCAAGAGAAATGTCATCATAATTAAGCAAATAGGACAAAAGTGCATTAATCCACTCAAAATTTAAAGCATAGAAAATTGTTACATGTATACGATCCTTGAAGACTTTAATCAAATTCAAGTAGCGACAAATCAAAGCATCATTCATGAGTTTGTTTTGACAATGGACTTCACACAAACCCATGACTTCATACAATCCTTTCATTCCACTAGAATGATGCTCATAATGTGACTCTTTAGTGGAATCTAGAGCAAAACAATTAGACATACAATCTAAAGGACTTGCTGCGAATACACTTCCAAGATAAGAAACAATAAAGTAACTATTACTACCATATGAAAAATCATCACAAAAGAAATATCTTAAAACATTAGACACTTGGATACTCATGCTAACTTTCAAGGACTCGAGAAGCTTAATGCAATTATCATGTTTATTCAAACTTCTCCTAATGACAAAACACCTAGAAATATGCAAACCGTGACTAAGCCATAAAACAAATATGGGATCAACATTGAGATACGTGCGTGGTAGCGTCTGTTTTAAACTTGGAAGCTTCATTAATGATATTTGTCAATTTATGTGATTTGAATGATTCTACAAGGAATTTTGTATTTTTAGCCATTCTTGAGTTTGGAGAGTCCGTGGACCAGTCGAGGAAATTGGACTTGAAGATTGCATTTTGGTTTTGGATTAAATATACATTCAAAAAAGGCCTAAGAAGTAGC
The DNA here is from genome assembly GCA_024721245.1 of Mitragyna speciosa. NCBI lineage: Eukaryota > Viridiplantae > Streptophyta > Magnoliopsida > Gentianales > Rubiaceae > Mitragyna > Mitragyna speciosa. The sequence continues at coordinate 14,655 of JAMWEH010001045.1, read as the reverse complement.
ATATGATCCAAAGATGATGCACACAAGTTGGCTAGGTGTGATGGACCCAAGTTGAAGGCCTTAAAATTGCAAGATTGAAGCCCAGTGGAGTCCAAGGAGGGATGGCCAGCCTATTTATTTATTTTATGGCGAATTTTTTTTTATATTTTTTAATAAATATTCTAGACTAGCTTTTATTTGCAAGACTTCTAGATTGTTTCCATATTCTTTTATGTTAAGTGTTAGTATTTGTTAAGAATTAGTTTTTGGTAGCTAGTTCTAGAATTCTCTATTCCATATTCTATGATTTTGTGAGCCTATAAATAGGCCATCATGTGTAATATTTTTCATAAGTTTTGATGTTTTGATGAATAAACAAGATTGTTCTTCTCTTTCATGAGAGTTTTTCTTTAGTTCTTGCTAATGAGAACTATTACCTTATCAAGAGTGATTCTTGTTGCGGTCTAAACCCAACCTTGCTTAGAGTTGTTCTTCTTGTCTTGATCAAGTTCTTAGAATAAATTAGGTTAGATGAATGAACTCGCTCATTTGATCTAGCAAAGTTTATCTTTTCGTTCGAGATTTCTACAAGGGTTGAATTCAAGGTGACCAATCTCCACGTTTAGGTTGCTTTGATTTATGAATCAAAGTTGGTCTACAGTTCAACGAGGTTGTTACTTTTTAAGATAATTTGGTCCAATTTAGCGGGAGAATTTGGATTAAATTATCACCTGTTTCTTCAAGATGATCTTTGAAAAAATATTCCTGTGATATACAAAAGGGACCACACCCGATCGTATCAAGTGGTATCAGAGTTAGTCTTGAAATTTCAGGTTTTTCTAGTCCAATTTTCTTTTAAAAAATTCGGACACATCCCTTTATTCTTGTTCTTTAATTTGTTTTTGAGTTATTTTTCAAAGTGCTTCGTGCCTATCTAAATAACTTTGTGTCCTTCTTTGTGTTTTCTTGTGTCACGTTCAATAAAAAAAAAGAAAAAAAATTCGTGCCTTGTTTTTCCTTATTCTTGTGCTTTCTTGAATTTTCTTTAAGATCTTAGAGTCGTTCTTGATTGTCTTAAATCAAGAATTCTAGGTATTGTGTAGTTTCTTGATAATCTTGACTGTTTTTATGATTTTCTTGAAATTCTTGTGTTAAAAACTTGCAAGAAAAGAGATTCTTGAACTTACCATTCACAAATCAATTTTTTTTGAAAGTTTGAGTCGTTCTTGTGGTAGTTTGAAGTAAAAAAAAAAAAGGCAGAAATTCGTGCAAAAAAAAAAAAAGCCAAAAAGCACAAAAGAACAAGAAAGAAAACAAAGAGTAAAAAGGAGTGCACACAAGTTCAAAACCTTGCACAAAGTTTTATTCAAAGTTTCTTGAAGTTTCTTGGTGTTCTTGGTACAATTCTTGAGGTTCTTGGACTTGTTAGGTTCTTGAATTATACACCTAAGCTGTCTTGTGTTTCTTGAATTTTCTTGGAGTCTTCATTGTTTCTTGAGGATCTTGCTGAGTTCTTGAGCTTTTCTTGACTAAAATCTTGAAGTTCTTGAACTCCCTCTTGAATCGTTTGAACCCTAGGTACAATTGCTAGGGTTAGTTGGGTATATTGTTGAGATTTGTGGCTGGAATTTTTTCTTCTTGTTGCTATACGATTTTCTGGTTGCTTTTCCAGAAATTTTGGACGTTTAAAAGGGGTTAAATTTAGTTAGTTTGGTTTAAATAGAAGTTAGTTTGTATTGGGAAACCAATTGGGAGAAAGAAAGTTGGTTGCAAGTGGATTTGGAAACTAATCCTCAAGGTGCAAGAGTTTCCTTTTATTTTTGGAAAGTGGGGGTTAAAGTCTTGTTTCCTTTTGTTATTTCCGTGTTTTGTAGCTGATTTGGAAGGTGTGAACCGTGTTTTTTGAGTTTCCTTTTTGATTTGTGTTGGTTTTTAATTGTTATTTGTTCAAAAATTCTTTTTGGAAACGATACACAATCATACTCTTTTAAGGATTGTTGGAGTTTTTGATTTTTGCATAAAAATATTCATATTTTTCAAGAGAACTTTAAAAATCAAGATTTTTCACACAAGGATACCACATTTTAGGGTGCTATTTTCGTGTCTAATCTTGTGTTTTCTTTGACCTTTCTTGATCAAACAATTACTCTATGCTTCTCTTTCTTTGACCTCTACACTTACTCTTGTGGTTTGACTTCTTAGAGCTTTACAAGGAAGGTTGAGCTAGTTCTTTCCATCAAACACATACAAAGGAGCTATTCAAGAGTGATAAAAGGCTTAGGGGGAGCACATTTGAGGGGAAAAGCCATAATTCTTTGAGTGATACACGAGGGTTAAGTGTATACACTAAGGGAGTGGTAAGGCCATTTTTCTTCTATTATTATCTTGTGCTACTAACTTTATTTTGTAGGTTATACACCCTGTCACATGAGGGAGAAATGCCTCAGGGGGATCCTTTTGACTTGAAGATGTTTTGGAATTCTTTGGAAGGAGTCTTGGATCGCAGGTTTCGTAGCATGGAGGGGAGACTATATGAAGAACTTGACAAGAGAGGTACTACATCTCAAACTAGGGTTTCCAAGAATCCTATTTATGAAGAGGACGTTCGTGAGTGTGAAAGTGATTCTGAGGAGGTGATACAATGTCGAGGGAGGTGGGTACAACAACAACCACAACAACCTCATAATGGCAATCTAGGGAGCATAAAGATGAAGATTCCATCTTTCCAAGAAAGACTAGATCCTGATGCTTATTTGGAATTGGAAAGAAAGGTGGAGCATATTTTTGCATGCCATAGCTACACTAAGGAGAAAAAGGTTCATCTAGCTGCTGTTAAATTCACTGATTATGCAAGCATTTGGTGAGATCGACTCAACAAAAATCGCATCAAATATGGAGAGGAACTTGTGGCTACTTGGTTCGAGATGAATAAGATTATGAGGAAGAGGTATGTGCCAAGTTACTACACTCGTGACCTCCATTGGAAGTTGCAAACATTGAGGCAAGGTACTATGTTTGTGGATGAATATCACAAAGAATTGGAGAAATTGATGATTCAAACCAACATAGATAAAGAGGGAGAAGCTTTGATGGTTAGATTCATGGGAGGTCTAAACCTTGAAATTAGATCTCGTGTGGAGTTGCATCAGTATGTGGAGATGAATGACTTGGTGGACATGGTCATCAAGATTGAAAGGCAACTCAAAGCCACGAAGCCACGCAACCTTAGCTCATCAAACACGCGGCCTCAATGGGAGAATTGTTCCTTTGAAAAGAGGAAAACTCGTGGACCTTCTCAATGAGCTACTCAATCCGTGAGGGACAAGTAAGAAACGCCTTCATCAAAGCCTCAAGCAAGAAGTAAGAATGTGCCTACCTTAAAGTTTAGTGAGGTACGTTGTTTTAGATACCAAGGATATAGACACTATGCTGCAAATTGTCCAAACAAAAAGGATATGATGATCATGGAGCATGGGGATTTCAAGAGTGTTACTTCTAGTGATGGTGAAGAGGAGATGCCACCTCTTGAAGGAGGTTCTGATATTGAAGAAGCAAACTCCTTTGGTGGTGATCGTGGAGAATTCTTGGTTACTAGAAGAGCTTTAAATGTGCAACCTAAGGAGGATGAGGAGACACTACAAAGAGAGTATATCTTTCAGTTGTACTGTGCTCAATAAGGTATGTAGCTTGATCATTGATAGTGGTTCATGTACTAATATTGCTAGTACCTAATTTGTAGATAAGTTGCACTTGGAGACTGTGAAGCATCCCAAGCCCTACAGACTTCATTGGCTTGATAATCAAGAAGAAATCAAAGTAACTAGGCGTGTGCTTGTTACTTTCACAATAGGCAAGTACAAAGATGAAGTTTGGAGTAATGTTGCCCCAATGCAAACAAGCGTTTCATATGATGGATATAAGAATAACTACTCTTTTAAGTGGAATGAACGAAGAGTTGTTCTTAATCCAATCTTGCCATTCGAAGCTCATTCTGATCAAGTGAAGATTGCGAGTTGCAAGCTAAGGAGAAGAATGAAGAAAAGATTGAGAAGGAAATCGTGCAAAGAAAAAGAGTGAGGAAAGTGTTACTTTTGAAAAAGTTAAAAGAGGAAAAAACAAGAGTGTTTTGTTAGCTAGATCCATAACTCTTGTACCCATGTACTCTAAAGAGGAAGTGTACTTTATTAACTCACTTCATAACTTCTTCCCTATACTCATGGAGAAACGCCACATTATTGCTGTATTTTAGTGAGTCATCCTTCAAAGAGCTTGGAAGATGACAAAGCCGTGAAGAGAGACTTGATTCTTTGTCCAAATGCCACATTGGACTTAAAGAATTTGATTAATTCAACTGATTTGTGGCCTACGTTTTCTTGTTTTAGTTGTTTTAATTTGCAACATAGTTCATTCTTGCGTATTTGTATTTGTTTTGTTAGTTTAGATAATTGTATTTTGCATATAGCATGTTTAAGTTCATCTAGTGCAATTAGTTCAAACATGTTTTTGATGATTACTAATATTGTGAGTTCTCAAATTGAGTGCTTCTTTCGTTCTTTGCTGATTAAGAACAACTCCCGAACTTATCGAGTGATTCCAAGTTCAAAACCCTAGCTTAGAGTTACCTTATTGGTTTGATCAAGCTTCCTAGATTTCTTGAGTTCTTGTTCATTCCATAAGAAGGTTCAAAGCTTCCTTGAATTTTCGAGTTGTTCATCTTATGTGTTCAAGGCTTTAGTATTGATTCTAGAGTCTAGTTTATCCAAGGGAAAAGGTTTGAAGTTCTTACCTGGTATTTCAACAATTCCATGTATATCCACGTGTATCAATTGGTATCAGAGCAAGTTCTTGAAATTTCAAGTTTTTCCAATCCATTTTTTCTTTGAAAAAATTCAGATATATCCCTTTTCTTTTTGTTGTTTATCAAAGAGTTTTGAGCCTGGTTAAACAACTTGTGTTTTGTTTATTTGTTTTTCATTCTTGGAGTCATTGTCAAAGTGCCTTGAGACTGGACAACAAGTTTTCTTCTTGTGTGTTTTTTCGTATCTTCTTATTCTGTCCAAATTAATCCGTGTGTTCTTGTGTGTTTTCTATCTTGTTCTTGTGCTTTCTTGATTCTTTTTATGGTTTTAGTGTCATTCTTGATTGTCTTCAATCAAGAATTCTAGGTCTCGTGTGGTATTTTGTCAATTTTGACTTTTTTGTGTTTCTTGAATTTCTTGTATTAAAACTGTTTCAAGAAAAATTAATTTTTGGAGAAACAAGCCTTGGGTTGAAGTTTCTTGAAGGTTTTGAGTCATTTGTGTTGTTCTTGGTGGAAAAAAAAATAGAAACGAAAAAAGAAAAAAAAGAAACAAGGCGTGCTCAAAAAGAAAAAGCCAAGCATAAAGAAAAATCAAAGAAAAAGGAGAATAGAAGAGGCTGCACAAGGTTTAAAAGCTGTGCAAATAATTTTATTAAACTATTTTTGGTTGTTTCTTGGTGTTACAAGGTGTTTCTTGAAGAATCTTGCACTTACTTGGTGGATTTCCTGGAGTCTTGAATTTCTTGAAGTTCTTGAACAAGTTCTTGCGCTTTCTTGAATTTCTTGGTAGGTTTCTTGAACTTCTTGGTTAGTTTCTTGAATTTTTTGAAGATCTTGGACGATTTCTTGAAAGAATTTGGGAAGTTTTTGAGTTTCTTGATTGAAAGAATCAACTTTCTTGAAATCTTGGTTGCTGAATTTTTTTTTGATATTCTTGAAGCTCTAAATGTGTTTCTTGGATATTTCCTTGGAGTTCTTGATTCTTCTTGAAAGTTTTGCATGCTGGAATCTTGATTTCTTGAATAAGTAGTTGCTGGAAATTGATTTCTTGAAGAGAAGTCTGCTGGAATTTTGTTTCTTGAAGAACATTGTTGCTGGAAAATTGTTTCTTGAACTTCTTGCTTTGTCCCACTTGAATATATTTGCAGCTGAATTTTGTCTTGTTCTTGAGTTGCATCGATAGCTTGCTGGAAGTAAAAAAAAAAAAAGAGAAAAAGCAGAAGCTGTACGCCATTTTGAGGAGAAAAGATAGGAGAAAGCTGTGGGATTGTTGGAGAAAAGATAGGAGACAGCTTGTTATTGAGAAATTTTAGGAGATAGGTGGGTTGTTCTTAGAGAAAAATACGATGCAAAAGGGGGGGGGGGGCGCTTGGCATGAAGGTGGAGAGAAATTAGGGATAAGGGCTATTGTCCAAAAAGGATAAAAATAATAAAGAAGGCCGTGTGTTTCTTTGAGAAAAAATAGGGAGGAGGCGTTACATTTTTTTCCTAAAAAGAAGGAGTTCTCCTAAATTTTAGGAGACTAACCATTTGCAAGAAAGAAAAGGAAATTGTTGGGTTTTCTTGTTTCGGATAAGGTTTGTGTGAATTTGGCAAGTGCTAAGTTGCAACAAGGAACGCCCACTTGCTTTGGTTTTTGATAAAAAAGGAAAGTGTATTGATTTTTGAATGAGGAAAGTGGTATTCTTGTGTGTTATTTTTGGAAAGTAGTTTTTGTTTTTGCACAAGAATATTATTTTCTTTCAAAAGAACATTAAAAATAAAAAATTTTCACACAAGAATACAACACATTAGTGATGCGCGTGGGTTTGTGAACGGTCAAGATCGCTTGATGATTCCAAGTAGAAGCCTCAAATATTCTTCAACGAAGAATGAAGAATCCTAGGGTTCTAATTTAGGTCGAGATAAGCGAGTTCATTCACCTAAACTATGGCTCTATAAATCTTGATCAAACGCGAAAAAATTACTCTAAGAAGGTATTTTGGTCGCCACAAGTATAGGCTTGATAAGACCGAGAACAATTCTAATCCAAGAACCCAGAAAACACTCTGAAAGAGTTCTCAAGAACACACGTTTAGGGTGAATAATGATCCAAATCTGTTATTGAACGAATAGAGTTAGCCCTTTAATAGGCTTAGTAGCATATTACAAAAATGGAAAGTAAATCACTAATAAAACTCTAGATAAGCACGATCACTAATCATAGTCTATCGTGCTTAACTATTAGGAACGGATTACAACTATGGAATAAATAAAATACTAAGAAAAATCTTAAATTAAGACAAAGTTGCACGTTCTGAGGGAGGCTGCAGGTAGGCCTTAGGCGTGACCTCGATCAGAAACTCTATTGCCCTACTTCAACCCTTCTGATGAAGGCTGTTTGAGGAGGCAGCGGAACAGCCTGGTGCCAAGACTTGGTCAGAAGTTGCATTCCTCCATCTTTGATGCGAACGCGGGATTTAGCCAATTACCCAAGCTTGGAGGATGAAGAAACCCAACGAGATGGCGAAGATGGAAGGCGCCACAACCAAGGTGGATACTCGATTGATAAGCCAAAGTAGGAGGTGCCACAATTAAGATGATTACTTAATTGATAAGCCAAGAACACTTAGAGCAAACCCTAAAGCATTCAAAGAAAGCTTACAAGAAGCCAAGAGGAGAAAACCCTCAAAAGATGAAATATCATTTAAAATAATATCAAAAACTAATTAGTCTTACAAGAAATAAAGTATTTATAGGCCTTAAAATAGCTAGAAAGATGATCCCTATATCTCTACTTACAACCTACATTAATACAATAAAAGATGAGCCCAAAATGAAACAAATAGCCAAAAATGTGTGACATTCTTTTCTAGGCCGTAAAAAGAATGTCACGTGTTTTTGGCTATTTGTTTACCCATGGCCTTAGCCAGAAACATCACCCCCACATTGGTGAAAAAAACCAAATCTGCGACTGACCCGTAGATCCAGCTCCATGGATCAAATTCTTTGCCAAATTTCTCCTTGAAAACGGCTGAATCAGGTTTTGTGCAAAACAACAAAGTTGTATCCATTTGAGTTAGCTTTCCAATGGCATAAGAATCATATGATTTAGAGGTCTGGAGGCAAAGATATGATTGAAATACTAAAGATGGACGAGAGAGCCTTGTAGTGCAGACACACTTTAATAATTCAAGCTTTTGGCTATGAAATCATAAGAACTGAACTTTCATGTCTTCATATAAGTTGTAGAGCATTATATTAGCTTCAAAATAAACTAAGAATAATCTCCATCCATGTCTTGTAGCTTGAGTTATCATCAAAATACCAAAGCATGTCATGTTGTCAAACTCTTTCCTGTCCATTTCGTCATCTTCCTTTGATAGTAGACCTTGTATTCCTTGCTCCGAGGCTCAAGAATGGTGTGAATGTTTTAATTTGCTATAAATCTCATCATCAACAAGCTTGGGAGGTGTTGGTGTGGCTTGGGTTGCATCATTCCCCTCATCTTGAAAATGATTTGTCCTCAAATCTTCATCAATAAGCTTGTGGGCCATTTGTGCCACTAGGTTCACATCATTCCCTTCCTCTTGAAAATGATTTGTCTTCAAAAATCTTACATCACAAAAGAGAAAATTAGTGACAATGAAAGCAAACTCCAAGGGAATATGCTTACCTAATGATTTTGGCTTATATGCCTTAATAATGTGCCTTGTATCCCATTCAAAATTCCTTTGAGAAGGGATCGTTTTCTTGAATATGCAAATCCGTCCCTTGAAAAACTCTAGATATAACTCTTCATTTGCCCCACTAAATCCAAGCACATCAAAATACTCAAGAGAAATGTCATCATAATTAAGCAAATAAGACAAAAGTGCATTAATCCACTTGACGTTCAAAGCATAGAAAACTTTTACATGCACATGATCTTTAAAGACTTTAGCCAAGTATAATCAACAACTTGTCAAAATACTATCCATAAGAGAATTGAGACATTAGATCTCATGAGAACTCATAATATCACACAATCTACTTATTCTACTAGCATGATACTCGTAATGTGACTGATGTGATCCCGAGGCATGAAGCAGTTGTACAAGCTAAAGATGAAGATCATGTGGTTCAAGTTCCAACAGGGTCCAGTTACTCGAGCCAAAGCCAAGAAGTTTAAAGAAGCTCTTCAAGCGTTGGTCCTAGCTATATAAGAGCAAGAGAAGGCAAAGAAGATTGAAAGGACACGTGATGATGATTGTAAGCATGTCAATATACTTCAAGTATGTTTGGAGCAAGAGCAGGACGTGCATAGTGGAGATTCAGAGGTTCTGACCAAGGCCGCTGGGAAGGCCGCGCCACGGCCTTCATCAGAACCATGGATAGATTGAAACGGCTTGCTAAGTGAAGAAATAAAGCTTCTGACTAAGGCCGCTGGGAAGGCCTTCCACAGAAAGGCTGCAGATGTCGTTTGTTTTAGGTTTTCAAAGTTGTAACTTTCAAATAAAAGTTAGTTGTGATAAGTTACAACTGTTATTTAGTATTTGAGTAGGTTTAGAACTTTGGTATTCTTTCCTTGTTTAGTATTTGCCTATTAAAGGCTAACTTGTGAATGTAATAAGCAGACAATCGTTGAATGAAAATTGAGAGTTTCTCTTTGGTTTCTCCAAAGGATTTCTTGAATATCTTGGGTTCGTTCTTGAGGTGTTCAACGGCTTTATTAATCAAGTATTTGCTTTCTTGTGGTGCCACAAACCCCTATACCAAGATTCGTTGGTGCAGGTCATCAACGGGTTGAGGTCTTTTCCAAACCAATATCAGATCCCAAACGATCCTGAAACCCTTGATCTGTGGTTTACGTCACAAGTAAGGCGTAGGTCGCATCAACTTGGTATCAGAGCCAGGGTGGGAGGTATTTGGTTATATACCCTCTGTGTTCTTCTTTTGTGTTTCCGTTCGTTTCGTGAATCATTCTTGTCTTGTTCCGTGTTTCTTTTATTTTGTGTTCATCAATTCTAGTCTGTTCTCCGTTGTTTAGCTATATACACTTCTGTGAAATTCGTTGTGTCCTTGTCAAATTCTGGTGTTGTTCTTGACTGTCAAACAAAAAAAATCTACTGTTCATCGATACTGTTCATCCGCGCTACTGTTCATTCCGTGACACTGTTCATTGAAAATTCTGTTTAGTTCTTGTTTGGGACTTGTGCTTCTTGAGATTATTCTACTCTCTTTTGTCCTCATTCTTTGTCATGTTTTGATTCGTGTCTCATATTCTTCTTATCCGTATTGTGATTCTAATCTTCGTGAGATCATTGCAATTCTGGGGTAGAAATCAATTTGAAGTTATAAAAAAAAAAAAAAAGAGAAGAAGAACGAAGAAGAAACAAAAAGGAGAAGAAGAAGTGCGTGAAAAAAAAAAGAAGAAGAAAAGGGCAACTTCCTTAATTTTGGGGATTGAATCTTGATCTCTTTATTTGGTACTAATTGAACCAGATAAGGAAATTTTAAATCCCCTTTAAATTTGGTATATTGCAGTCTTTCCAAATTATCTGGGATTCTTCTAATCATATTTTGAACAGCAAAATCATCTTCTAATTAGAATTGGATTGACTCCCTTGATTAGAGGAATCTTACCCTTTCCGGTTGTATGCAATTGAGTCATTATTCCTTTTTCGTTTCTTATGTTCTATAATTGAATTTCGTTCCTACTCAATTCGTATTTCCTTTCTTGACATCTTTCAGTTACGTGGCATCATTGTCAACCTACTTTAATTGATTTAGTCTTGACTCCTTGAGGAATTACCTAACTTCTTCAAGAGAGCCAGTGAGAAGCCTTTGAGAAAGTGAGCTAAGAGCAACATACACTTCTTGAGTGAAAACACTAGAGGGCGAGTGATACACTTAGGGAGTGAAGTGAGGAAAAATTTTATTGTTTTACTAACCTGTTTTGTGCAGCTACATTTAGCCATGGCCAAAGAAGGTGGTTCAGCTACCGTGGACATTAAGCTTCTAACAGAAGCTATACTTGGAGAATTGGATAGGAGGCTTCGAGTATCCCTGGATCCAATTCATTAGCGGATTGATCAACTGGAAAATTCGCAAACTAGAGCTAGAACTGACCCAGAAAGAACCCCTCTACATGAAGTAGAACAATCAGTGGATGAGGAGGAAGGGTCTACAAGGAGGCCAAGATAAGAAAAGAAGCAAACAGATCCATTTAGAGGTGTCAAAATCAAGATTCCCTCTTTTCAAGGGAAATCTGACCCAGATGCTTACTTGGAGTGGGAGCGGAGGATAGAAATGGTGTTTGACTGCAACAACTACACAGAGGAGCAGAAAGTAAAATTGGCCACATTAGAGTTCACTGACTATGCTATAGTGTGGTGGGAACAAACTACCACCAGCAGAAGAAAATATGGCGATGACCCTATCACCACGTGGAGAGAGCTGAAGAAGCTCATGAGAAAAAGATTTGTTCTAGTGCATTACCAGCGAGATCTGCATAGGAAGCTGCAAACTCTTACACAAGGCAACAAGTGTGTGGATGATTACTATAAAGAGATGGAGATCACTATGTTACGTGCTGGAATAGAGGAAGATAGGGAGAGTACCATGGCCTGCTTCTTGGATGGGTTAAAGCCAGAAATTGCTAAGAAGGCAGAACTATAGCCATATGTGGATGTAGAAGATTTGGTGGGCATTGCTTCCATGATTGAGAGGAGGCTCAAGGGCAAGGGTAGTTCTCGAACTACTACCACCCTTTCACAACAACAGAGGACAACTTGGAAGACTCCACTACCTCGAAGAGATGACAAGTCTGGTGGATTTTAGGACTCAAAAGGGCCTAGAGGAGAGACTTCTAAGGTCACATCGAAGGCTACTGTTGAGATACCTAAGGGAAGGATCCGGGATATCAAATGCTTTAAATGCCATGGAACTGGACATGTTATGTCCCAATGTCCAAATCAAAGGGCATTAATCATTTTGGAAAATGGTGAATTGGTTTCTGAAGATGAGAGTGAATGTGAGGGTATGCCGCCACTTACTGAAGATGATGAATATGGTGGTGAGGAGGTCCCTACCAACGATCAAGTAGGGTTAGTTATAAGGAGAGCCTTGACTACACAAGCCAAGGAGGACGAGGAGTTACAAAGAGAGAGAACATCTTCTACACCAGATGCCATATCAAGGACAAGGTGTGCAGCCTTATTATTGATGGTGGGAGTTGTTCGAATGTAGCTAGTAAATTGATGGTAGAGAAGTTAGCCTTACCAACGCAAAGGCACCCCACGCCTTATAGGTTGCAATAGCTGAACAATTCTGGAGAGGTACGAGTCACCAGGCAAGTTAAAGTCCCTTTTCGCATCGGAAGATACGAAGATGAGATGTTATGCGATGTCGTTCCAATGCATGCTTGCCACCTCCTTCTTGGGCGACCCTAGCAGTATGACAAACAAGTGACATTTGAGGGCAAGGCCAACAAATACTCATTTGTTCATCATAATAGAAAGATTACCCTTGTTCCCCTATCCCCTAAATAGGTTAGGGAAGTTCAAGAGCGGGTTCAAAAGGAGGTTGAAAATGAGTTGGAAAAGAGTGAAAAGAAAGAGAGTAAGCTTAGTGTAGATGAAAAGATAGAGGAAGGTGGGAGGTTAAAGAAAAAGCAAAATATGTTGGCAACACCTAGGGATGTAGGGAAGGCGTTAGAGAGGGGACAGCAAGTGATCCTACTATTGTACAAACCGTCTTACATTAATATTAGTGATCACACCAATTCTCTTCCCCCTGGTATTTTATTTGTTTTGCAGGAATTTGAGGTTGAATTCCCTGAAGATTTGCCAGAAGGACTACCACCCCTCAGAGGGATTGAGCACCAGATTGATTTGGTGCCGGGAGCCTCGTTGCCAAACAAGCCAGCATACAGGATGGGTCCTGAGGAGACAAAGGAACTCCAACGACCGGTTGATGAGTTGCTACAGAAAGGATGGGTAAGAGAGAGTCTTAGCCCATGTGCTGTACCAGTGATTTTGATCCCCAAGAAAGATGGTACATGGAGAATGTGTGTAGACTGCCGAGCTCTGAACGCCATTACAGTAAAATATCGTCACCCTATACCTAGACTTGATGATATGTTAGATGAGCTTAGTGGATTAGTGATTTTCACAAAAATTGATTTAAAAAGTGGGTACCATCAGATTAGAGTTAAGGAGGGGGATGAATGGAAAACAGCCTTTAAAACTAAACATGGGTTATATGAGTGGCTTGTAATGCCATTTGGTCTTACAAATGCACCCAGCACTTTTATGAGTCTAATGGATCATATTTTAAGGCGTTTCCTAGGAAAATTTATTGTTGTGTATTTTGATGACATTTTAATTTACAGCAAGAGTTTAGAAGAGCATATTGAGCATCTAAGGCATGTTTTGCACGTACTTCGAATGGAAAAGCTTTTTGCTAATCCTAAGAAGTACTATTTTTGTACTAACCAAGTTGACTTTCTAGGCTTTGTTGTTAGTGAATTTGGGGTGCAGGTTGATGAGAACAAGATAAAGGCAATCCAAGATTGGCCAACACCCAAGTCAGTTGGAGAGGTACGAAGTTTCCACGGGTTGGCAAGTTTCTATTGTAGGTTTGTGAGGGATTTTAGTACCGTAGCAGCCCCATTGATGGTTGTTACCAAAAAAAAATGAAAAGTTCTATTGGGGAGAACAACAAGATAAGGCCTTCCAATTGCTCAAACAAAAACTCACACGAGCACCAGTCTTAGCTTTACCTGATTTTAATAAAGTATTTGACCTTGAATGTGATGCCTCAGGTGTAGGTGTTGGTGCAGTGCTAATGCAAGAAGGAAGACCCATAGCCTACTTCAGTGAAAAGTTGGGAGGGGCCACTTTGAATTACTCCACATACGACAAGGAATTGTACGCCTTGGTACGAGCTTTAGAGACGTGGCAGCATTACCTACGACCCAAAGAATTTGTGATAAAGACCGACCATGAGTCACTGAAGTATCTCAAGGCACAACACAAATTGAGCAAGCGGCATGCCAAGTGGGTAACATTTGTGGAGACATTCCCATACGTTATTAAGTACAAGACAGGTAAAACCAATGTTGTGGCTGATGTCCTGTCTAGGAGGTACGTATTATTGACTGCTCTAGATGCTAGATTACTTGGTTTTGAAATGATTGAAGAAATTTATGGGAATGATTCCGATTTTGGTGAAATTTATAGCATGTGTGCCAAAGCAGGCCGAGGTAAATTTTTTACGAATGATGGTTTTTTGTTTTATGTTGATAAACTTTGCATTCCTAATTGTTCAATTCGTGAGCTGTTAGTGAAGGAAGCTCATGGAGGAGGACTTATGGGCCATTTCGGAGTGTCCAAGACACTTAACATCTTACAAGAGCATTTCTTCTGGCCAAAGATGAAAAGGGATGTTGAACGATTTGTAGGACGCTGCATTGCCTGTCGAAGAGCCAAGTCTAGAGTACAACCACATGGATTACACCACTACCAATTGCCAGAGAACCGTGGTGTGATCTTTCGATGGGTTTCATTTTGGGATTGCCACGTTCTAAACGAGGTAATAATTCTATCTTCGTAGTTGTAGATAGATTTTCAAAAATGGCACATTTCATTGCATGCCACAAGACACACGATGCACTTCATGTTGCAGACTTATTTTTTAGAGAGATTGTGAGATTGCATGGCATTCCAAAAACCATTGTTTCTGATAGGGATGTCAAATTTCTTAGTTATTTTTGGAAGACTCTGTGGGGAAAGTTGGGAACTAAACTCTTATTTTCTACTACTAGCCATCCACAAACTGATGGGCAAACTAAGGTAGTAAATAGGACTTTAGCTATTTTACTTCGTGCCATAATTAGGAAAAACATCAAAACT
>JAMWEH010002444.1:0-15973 GCA_024721245.1 Mitragyna speciosa | reverse complement strand
CTCACATTGGTCCTAAATTAGAGTTTTAGAACTTCGTTCTTCGTTGGAGAAGGGTTCGAAGCATACAACTTGGATTCATCAAGCGGTCTTGGCAATCTCGCTACCCTTGCGCACATCAATTGGTATCAGAGCCTTGGTTCTTGATTTTCCAGGTTTATTCAATCCGAATTTTTCCTTAGAAAAATCGGATATATCCCTCTTTTATTGCTTTTAATTTGTTGTTTTGTCAAGTGCTTCGTGCCTCGTCAAACAACTTGTGTTTTGTTTCTTGTTCCTTGTGATCGTGTCTTGTTCTTCCTAATTTTGTTTCTGTCCAGCTTTGTTTCTTATCTATTTGTGTGTCTTTTTGTTGTTTAATCGTGTTTCTTGAAGAGTCCTAGGGTTTTAGAGTCGTTCTTGGTTGTCCCCAATCAAGAATTTTAGGTTGTGTGTGGTGTTTTTGAAATCTTGACTGTTTTTAGTGTTTTCTTGAATTTCTTGTGTTAAAAAAAAAACTTTTCAAGAAAATTAATTCTTGGACAAACAAACCTTGGATTGAAGTTTCTTGGGGGTTGAAGGTGTTTGTGTTGTGTTTTGTTGTGATTTGCGTGTGAAAAAAAAAATTCCAGAAAGAGGCGTGCCAAAAAAAGGCGTAAAAGAAAAAGCCAAAGCACCAGAAAAATAAAAAAAAAGGGGAATAAAAGAGGCTGCACAAGCGAAAGAGCCGTGCAATTAATTTTATTCAACTATTTTTGGATTGTTTCTTGGTGTTACAAGGGGTTTTCTTGAACAATTTTGGACTTACTTGGTGTTAACTTGCAATCTTGAAAGCTGTCCAGATTTGTTTGTGACTTTCTTGAAGTTCTTGAATAAATTCTTGGACTTTCTTGAGGGTCTTTGCACATTTCTTGAAGGTCTTGGTTGCATTCTTGAAGTTCTTGAATCAAAAATTTGAAGTTCTTGAATCCCATTGTGCTGGAATTTTTGGATTCTTGAAGTTGTTGTTTGTAGTCCGAGTTTTCTTGGAAGAAGTTTGTGGTGTCTGCTGGTTCTTGTGTTTAGCTGAATTTGTACAAATTTCTGGAGGGTTTTGGATAGAAATTGGAGTAGAAAAGAACCTGATTTCAAGAGTAAATTGGTAGGAACACTTACTTGAACTTAATTCTTGAAACTTGATTGAAGGTGCTTGCTGGAATTGTTGTATTTTTGGCAGCTACGAATTTCTGAAATTTTCCAGCGTGTTTCTGATTGTTTAAGAGGGTATTCTGGAAGTTTTTGAGCTGTTTTGGTGGTACTTTGCTTCAGGTTTTATAAGTGAATTGATTGGATCAAGTTCTTGAACTTGATTCTTGGATCTTGATTGAAATTGTAGTGCTGGAATTTTGGCTGCTTGTTAGCTACGAATTTTTCTGAATTTTCCAGCTTGTTTTGATCTCAAAAAAAGGAAGAAAAGAAGCTGATTTGGTGTTTAAATAGAAAAGGAATCCTAGTCCTAAAGGATTAGGAAAGGTGTTGACAAGGAAAAGGGAAATAAGGAAAGTAGTTACCAAAAAGAAAAGGAAACAAGGAGACTTAGTCAAAACCTAAGGGTGATTGGTTTCCTAATTGTTCAAGCTAAGTTGGTAAGGGTTTCCACTTGCAATTTGTTTCCTTTTGACCGTGCTTTTTGAGTTTCCTAATTGGAAGTGGTTTGTTTCCTTTTGTGCTTAATTGTCCAAGTTGCCAAAACCTAATTGAGCTAGGGTTTCCATAAATCCTATCTTTATTAGGAAATCTTGAATTTTTATTTTTTGCGCAAGAATATTATTTTCTTTCAAGAGATCATTAAAAATCAAGATTTTACACACAAGAATACCACACATTAGGGTTTCCAAATTGTGTATTTCTTGAGTCAAATCTTGTCTTTTTCGTCTTTCTTGAAATCTCTTGATCAAACCCTACTCTAAGCTTCTACATTGACTACTATCATATTTATTCTTGTGTTTGAGTTGCTATTAAGGTCTTGGTGAGATTGATTGAGCAGGTTTTTATCTAAGAGCCTACAAGAAAGCATCTCAAGAGTGGAAAAAGGCTTAGTGGTGAGCTCACTAGAGGGAAAAAGCCAACAAACTTGAGTGATACACGAGGGAACGAGTGTATACACTAAGGGAGAGAAGTAAGGCAATTTCCTTTTTATTTGTTTATTGTTACTAACTTGTTTTCTTTGCAGGAATTTCTTTGTAGTCATGGCCGAGCAAGTTGACCAAAAGCTTAAGGGCATTGAGATCTTGTTGAAAACCATGCAAAAGGACTTTAGGAGGATGCATACTCGCATGGATGATGTGGAATTAGCCGTGAAGGGAAAAGCAAAAGTATCCAACAATCCAACTTATGAGGAGAGGAGCTATGAAACTCATTCTTATGGAAGGATTGACAAAGCTAAACTGTCAAGGGGGATCCAAGATTCATCGAGTCACATCAATTGGAGAAATAAGAGTGCCTTTGATTGGAGGGATGAGCAATCAATTCCAAAGTCTAAGAAGATCATGAAAGCCAATGATGATGAGAAGATGCAATCATTGAAAGATGGTAGTGATGATAAACAAGTGCAACATGAAAGTCAATTCTATACTAGATGCACTGTGAATAACAAGGTATGTAGTATGCATATCAATCATAATAGTTGCACTAACTTGGCTAGTACTATGTGTGTTGGAAAACTTGGATTACCCATGTTGGAGCATCCAAATCCATATAAATGGTTGACTGACAATGGAGAATTCGAGGTGACCAATCAAGTGGAGATAGAGTTCTCAATTAGCAAGTATCGTGATAAGGTTTTTTGTGATGTGGTACCAATGAAGACTTGTCACATACTCTTGGGGCATCCATGGCAACTTGAAAAGAAAGCCAAGTATGATGGACTGAAATATTCTTTCATGTGGAATGGGAAGAATATCAAGCTAAATCCTTTGTCACCACTTGAAGCAAATAAGGATAGAGAGAAAATTGCAAGAGATTGCAAAGATTGGGAAAAATCAATGAGTACCCCATCAAAAGAAAAGAGTGAAGAAAAAGGAGAGTGCGTGCTAGAAAAGAATAAGAGTGAAAAGAAAAAGAGAGTGGAAAATAGTAAGAGTGAAAATAAGAGTGCTTTAGTTGTGAAGTCTAAACTTCTTGTACCTTTGTACAAGGAAGTAGATTATTTTGTTAATACTCTTAACACTTGTTTTCCTAGTGCTTTTGTTTCTCTTTTGCAGCAACATGGAAATCAATTTCCAAGAGAAGTGCCACTAGCAAATTGCTCATTCAATGGTGTAAAGTTGCAAATTGATGGAGCATTATCATTATCAAGCAAGAAGATGAAAGTGATTCAAAAGCATGATTTGGTGAAGAAGGAATGCTTTGACATAAAAAGATGGTCATATGCCATCAACACAAATTGGTTGATCAAATACATGTTTGATTGGTGGCATGGTGTCAATTGGTTTTCTGACTTTGAGTTTATACGTGTTTTGTGTTTTAACTTAGTTATGCATGATTCTCTACATTTTGTCTATAGCATTAATGTGAATAATTTTACATTGCATATAGTGTCTCGTGGTAATCTATGTGACAATTTGCATTTTGTGCATAGTATTTCTCCTAGGAAATTCATTTTGAGTTTTAGTAATCATAGTGTTCTAAGTCATGATGTTCATCTTGTTTTTTGTAGTAGAGATAAGTATGTGTTGCATATAAAGTTTCATTATAAGTTGCATGAATTACATTCTAATTTTAATGGTTTAGGTTTAGTTTGTTCTAGTAATTTCATTGTTAGTAGTGCTTTAGGTTGTTTGTTGCATGATGCATTTACATATAGTAAACATGTTTATTCTATTTTTGAAGCTTTCCTTTGTGTTAATTCTTTAGGTTCTTTATACATATGTTTTAGTGTTTTTAGTTTACACTTTAGTTCTATTTTGCATGTTTATCTTGTTAGGTTAGATAATTACGTATTGCATTTAGCATGTTTAACTTCTCATAGTTCATTCTATCTTGAGAAAGTTCTTGTGTTTCTTCATGATGTTTTAAATGATTTTTGGTATTTCTTTTATAATTTTTTATGCTCTGGTAAGCATTACATGCCTATGTATGCTTTTTATCCAATTGATTCAATTGTTTTAGTTAGTAATCATGTTTTGCATTCAGCATATTTAGCTTTGCATGGTGCATTCTATTTTAGGGATGTTAATCATCTACACATGTTTATTGTTTTTAGGTTAGAATCTGCCTTTGCATCTTTAAGTGGTGTTTTTGAGTTTTATCTAGTTTCATCTTTGAAGAACATTGAGTTTTTGTCTACTAGTGTTGAAACAAGCATGAGTCCATCTGAATTTTATGTAAGAATTCATGTGTTAAGTGTTTTAGATAGTCATAAAGATTTTGTTTTTGAGTTTTATTTGCATTGCGAGCATACTAGTATTATTTATAATCTTCATCATGCGCTTATTCAAGATATTCCTCTTGAATCATTTCATCTTGTTGCTAGACATTGGAGTTTACTTTCGAGTCCATGTTTGCTAAGTCGTGTTCATGTTTTTAAAGATGACACTCATCAAAATGAGTTTATTATTCTTAAACATGAATTTGTCCTTGCAACATTCTTGCATGTGTGTAAATTTTACATTGTTGCATCCTTAGGGAATGTTGAATGTTGTCTTGTTTTCGTTGATGCATGCATGGGGATAAACGGGTTTTCTGAGCAACTTTGTGTACTAAGTGTTCTAGCTGAATATGTTTATTTGTTTATCACTCCTAGTGTCACTTATGTTGTTGTATACCATGTACGTGATTCGAGGACGAATCCTTTCGAGGAAGGAGGGAATGATAGGATCCAAGGAGCACCTACATATGTGAAGCATTGCCTAGCACGTTTCAAGCTAAAAGGAGAGTCATTCATCAATGATATAGGCGTGCATGAATCCTATCCAAGTGTTGCATACGAGTTGAGCATGAATGTTGGGCTTGAGTTACGTGATGATCAAGCTAGTAGATTGGGCCAAGGTTTAATGTATTGGCTTTGGATCAAATCTAATTATAAAGATAGCCCAATTGAAGGTTCTAAGTTGTCCATAACAAGCATACAAGGGGCTGGTTACTTGGGCTCACTTGGAGGGCTCTTAAACTTGCAAGATGGAGGCCCAATAGTGCACAATGGAGACGTCCAGCCCAAGGAGACTTTTATGGACGAATTTTTAATATTTTCTAGAGCTTATTTTTTGTTTTGTTAGTTTTCCAAATTGTTTACAAATTGTTTTAGTTAATTTTCCAAATAGTTGAGTATTTAGTTTTTAGTAGTTGTCTTAAACTTCAAGTTCTAGAATTCTCTTGTAAGCCTATTTATAGGTCTTCATAATTCAATAAAAATATCAGATTATTCCTCAAAAATTCGTATGAATAGTGTGTGCTCTTTTTAAGAGTGTTTTCTTGGTTCTTGGAATTAGAACTACTCTTGTCTTATCAATCCTTAGATTGTGGCGACAACAAACCCTAGCTTAGAGTTCATTCTTTCGCGTTTGATCAAGTCTTTAGAACTTTAGTTTAGGCATATTGAACTCGCTCACATTGGTCCTAAATTAGAGTTTTAGAACTTAGTTCTTCGTTGGAGAAGGGTTCGAAGCATACAACTTGGATTCATCAAGCGGTCTTGGCAATCTCGCTACCCTTGCGCACATCATGTAACCTCTTAGAAAGTTACCATATTGTGTTAAGTTACAACTAGTGCTCTTTGTTAAGTTTCTAGAACTTTCTACAAGTTGTTATGCATGCCTATTTATAGGCCAGAACACTGTTACAAATTTTAGATAAGTTTTGATGATTAATTAATTTTGTGAGTTCTCAAATTGAGTGCTTCTTTCATTCTTTGCTGATTAAGAACAACTCCCGAACTTGTAGAGTGATTCCTAGTTCAAAACCCTAACTTAGAGTTGCCTTATTGGTTTGATCAAGCATTCTAAGTGCTGATTCCTTGAGTTCTTGTTCATTCCATAAGGAGGTTCAAAGCTTCCTTGAATTTTTGAGTTTTTCATCTTGCGTGTTCAAGGCTTTGGTGCTGATTCTAGAGTCTAGTTCATCCAAGGGGAAAGGTTCGAAATTCATACTTGGTCTTTCAAGCGATTTCACGTTTATCTGTGCGTATCAATTGGTATCAGAGCTAGTCTTGAAATTCTAGGTTTTTCTAATCCAATTTTTCCTTTGGAGAAATTTGATTATATCCCTTTTTATTTTTCTTTAATTCATTCTTGAGTTGTTTTTCAAAGTACTTCGTGCCTAGCTAAACAACTTGTGTCTTTCCTTGTGTTTCTTATTTGTGTCACGTTTGTTTAAAAAAAAATTTGTTTCTTATAATTTTTGTTCTTGTGCTTTCTTGAATTTCTTTAGGGTGTTAGTGTCGTTCTTGATTGTCTTCAATCAAGAATTCTAGGTTTTGTATGCTTTCTTGATAATCTTGACTGTTTTTATTGTTTTCTTGAATTTCTTGTGTTAAAAAAAAAATTTTCAAGAAAATTAATTCTTGGACAAACAAGCCTTGAATTGAAGTTTCTTGGGGGTTGAAGGTGTCTGTGGTGTGTTTTGTGATTTGTGTGTGAAAAAAAAATTCCAGAAAGAGGCATGCAAAAAGGGGTAAAAGAAAAAGCCAAAGCACCAGAAAAAAAAAGGAATAAAAGAGGCAGCACAAGAAAAAGAGCCATGCAATTAATTTTATTCAACTATTTTTGGATTGTTTCTTGGTGTTACAAGGGGTTTTCTTGAACAATTTTGGACTTACTTGGTGTAAACTTGCAATCTTGAAAGCTGTCCAGATTTGTTTGTGACTTTCTTGAAGTTCTTGAATAAATTCTTGGACTTTCTTGAGGGTCTTTGCACGTTTCTTGAAGGTCTCGGTTGCATTCTTGAATTTTTTGAGTCAAAAATTGAAGTTCTTAAACCAAATAGCTGCTGGAATATTGTTTCTTGAACTTCTTGATTGTGTAGTCCGTTTTCTTTAAAAAGTTTGGGATCGTTTGCTGGTTTTTGACTTGGGAACAAAAATATTGCACTATTTCTAGTTGTTTTTGGGTTGTTTTGGTGAATTTTTGCATCAAGATTCATAGACAAAGTGGTAGGAACAAGTTCTTTAACTTGAATCATGAATCTTGGTTGAAATTGTGGTGCTGGAATTTTGGTTGATTGTAGTTACGAATTTTCTGAAAATTTCCAGCTTGATTTGATCTTAAAAGGGGACAATAAGGAGCTGTTTTGATGTTAAAAAGAAAAGGAATCCTAGTCCAAAGGGAATAGGAAAACCGTTGTAGAGAAATAAAAAAAAGAGGAAGTAGTCCGTTTCCTTTTGAGAAAAAGTAAGAAGTTGGTGCATTCCTTATGAGAAAAAAAAAATAGGAGTGGTCCGTGTATTGTTGGAGGAAAGGTAGGAGGCAGTGTGCTTTTTATAAAAAAAAAAAAAAAAAAAAAAAAAGAGGAGGCGTGAAAGAGAGAAAAAAAAAAGGGGGGGGGGGGGAAGGCGTGTGTTTTAAGAGAAAAAATAGGAGCATCCTAAATTGTAGGGGATTGGGAGTGTGCAAGAGAAAAAAGGAAAGTGTAGTAATTTTTGGTAAAAGGAAAGTGTTTTCTTGTGTGTGCTTGTTATTTTTGGAAAGTAGTTTTTATTTTTACACAAGAATATTATTTTCTTTCAAGAGTACACTAAAAATCAAGATTTTTCATACAAGAATACCACACATTAGGGTTTCTAATTTGTGTCTTCTTGAGTCAAGTCTTGTTTATTCCATCTTTTTGTGAATTCTCTTAATCAAACAATTACTCTAAGCTTATTGTCTTTGACCTCTACATTTACTCTTGTGGTTTTGAATTATTGGAGCTTTACAAGGAAGGTTGAGCTAGTTCTTTTCATCAAAGGACATACAAAGGAGCCACGCAAGAGTGGTAAAAGGCTTAGGGGTGAGCACATTTGAGGGAAAAAGCCACAATTCTTTGAGTGATACACAAGAGTTGAGTGTATACACTAAGGGAGTGGTAAGTCAATTTCCTTTATTTTTGTTTATCTTGTGCTAACTTATTTTTGTAGGTTTTACTTGACCATGGCCGAGTAAGGAAATATTTCAATGAAGGACATCCAATTTACATTGAAGACTATGCAAGAGGAGTTTAGAAGGATGTATAGCCGTATGGATGATGTGGAGTCCACCATTAAGGGAAAAACAAAGGTGACCACTAATCCAACTTATGAGGAGGAGCATGAGAAGTATGATTCTGATAATGAAGAAGTAAACTCCTTTGGTGGTAGCCATGGAGAATTATTGGTCACTAGGAGGGCATTGAATGTGCAACCAAAAGATGATGAGGAGAATCTACGACGAGAGCATATTTTTCATACACGCTATATTGTGCTCAATAAGGTATGTAGCATGATCATTGATAGTGGTTCTTGTACTAACATTGCTAGTACCTTATTTGTAAATAAGTAGTATTTCATGACTATGGAGCATTCCAAGCCTTACAAACTTCATTAGCTTGATAATCAAGAAGAAATCAAGGTGATTAGGCGTGTGCTTGTTACTTTCTCAATAGGCAAGTACAAAGATGAAGTTTGGTATGATGTTGCCCCAATGCAAGCATGCCATATTCTCTTAGGGCATCCTTGGCAATATGATAGAAGAGTTTCATATGATGGATACAAGAATAATTACTCTTTTAAGTGGAATGAACAAAAAATTGTTCTTAATCCAATTTTGCCATCTAAAGCTCATTCTGATCAAGTGAAGATTGCAAGAGATTTTCAATTGCAAGCTAAGGGAAAGAATGAGGAAAAGAGTGAGAGGGAAGTTGTACAAAGTAGAAAGAGCGAGGAGAGTGTTTCTTCTACAAGAGCAAAGAAAAGAGAAAACGAGAGTATTTTGTTAGCTAGATCAATAACTCTTATGTCCATGTACTTTAGAGAAGAAGTGTACTTTGCTAACTCATTTTATAACTCTTTTCCTAGTCTTTTTGTGGTGATTTTGCAGGTTGGTTTACATGGAGAAATGCCGCATGCTTGCTACTTGGTAGTAAACGGTCATTCAAGAAGCGTGGGAGTTGATAAAATCATGATGAAGGAGTTGAAGCCAAGTTCAAATGCCACATTGGGCTTGACAATTATAATGGATTCAATTGATTTGTGGCCTAAGTTTTTTTGTTTTAGTTGTTTTAAATTGCAAATTAGTTCATTCTTGCATAGTTGTTTTGTTAGTTTAGATGATTATGTTTTGCGTCTAGCATGTTTAAATTCACCTAGTACAATCTATCCAAAAGACTTTCTTGTGTTTTCTCATTTATGTTTGGATGATTTTCAGTTTATTTTATGTGATATATCATGCAATATTGTGTGTTTTAGGGTTTGCATGTTAGTGCATATTTTCTAGTCCAAAGCTTATTCATAACTCTTGTGTTTGTCAAAGTGTTTTGTGTTACTTTAGTTGTTATACACGACTTATAAGGTAGCTCCATTAATGATTTTCAGGTTGTTAACACTAAGATTTTGGCCTTCTAAAAATCGTTCTTGTTATGTGCTTGTTCATGCATGTTCTTCACTACATTCTAGGGATTTGGTTAGACACCTTGTCATGGTCATTCAAGTTTGTCAAAGTCTAATTTGTTTAGATTGTTTAATCCATTCATGTCTGCCCTGTATATTGTTTCTTTCTTTTGAGTATAATTGTTACTTTGTTAGAAGTCCATGCATGCTTGTTATTCATGTTTTCAAGGATGATATTCATCAAGACATGTTTATAAACCTAAGGTCAAAATCTGTTTTTAAGTCTTGTTGTGTTACATCTTTGGATAAAAACAAGTTTTAGATATTTATGTTTATTATTGCATTGAGTCATGCCAAGTTACATGGTTCCTTTTGTGAGCTACACATTTTTATTGATTATACTTGTTTTTATCTTAATCCTTTGGTTACTTATGTTGGTTCATTTAACCTCACAGATTCGAGGACGAATCTTTTCAAAGGAGGAGGGATTGATATGATCCAAGGATCAATCATAATTTTGTTGCTGGTACGTGCTCTGTATGAGATTGGACGCCAACTTGTGAAGCAAGGAAAGCTAGCTTGTTTGGGCCTTGATGAGATCACATCATGGTTGGTCATGAAGGAGGCGTACAAGCCTTGTTGCTGCCTAGGGGAAAACCGTGGCTTTGGGCCATTCAATAGACTTATTGATCAAGCTTCTTAAGTGTGTTCATTGGGCCTAGAGTTGAAATTTTGGTTATGGATTAAATTCAACTACAAAGAAGTGCTTGGAAGAGAATCAACTTGGGCCAAGTCCAACTTATTACCAAGGCTTACCACTTGTTTTTGGGTTGCTCAAGAGTCCATATGGAGCATCAAAATTCAGCCGTTCAGCCCATATAGTATTGGATTGAATATTGAAGCCCAACATCATTATGGAGTTAGCATTTTGGCCCATTGGGCTTTAGTGACTTGGATGTCCAGCGTAAGGCTTTTTTGGGACGTGTTGTAGTATTTTTAGAACTTAGTTTACTTGTTGTTTAGACTTCTATTTTAGTTAAAAGTGTTTAAGTTAAGTATTTTAATTAGTTAATGTTTAGATTTAAGTAGTTGCTTTAAATTCTTAGTTCTAGAATCATTCATGTAACCCTTTAAATAGGGGTCACTATTCATACGAATTAGATAAGTTCTGATGATTAATTAATTTTGTGAGTTCTCAAATTGAGTGCTTCTTTCGTTCTTTGCTGATTAAGAACAACCCCGAACTTGTAGAGTGATTCCAAGTTCAAAAACCCTAGCTTAGAGTTACCTTATTGGTTTGATCAAGCCTTCTTGGTGCTGATTTCTTGAGTTCTTGTTCATTCCATAAGGAGGTTCAAAGCTTCTTTGAATTTTCGAGTTGTTCATCTTGCATGTTCAAGGCTTTGGTACTGATTCTAGAGTCTAGTTCATCCAAGGGGAAATGTTTGAAGTTCATACCTGGTCTTTCAAGCAATTTCACGTTTATCCGTGCGTATCAACTTCAAAAGCTTCTAGGCATGAACCGCGAACTCACCCACGGAGGTCTACCTGCAGGTTTACAGTGAATATGAAACGTTTGAGGAAACGCGTGAGGGCCAATCCACATTTCATCATACAAAATTCTAAAAGTTTTTGGACTCAAACCGTGGATGGAAACACCCACATTTCCTCCCGCGATTTCCTCTTGATAGAAAAACACTGAATATGAACCGTTTGAGGAAATGCGCGAGAGTACACGTGCATTTTCTTTGGCCAAGTTTCTGGAAACAACCCGCGTGACTAGCCGCGCATGGTCGGTCACGCGATTTCTATTGGGTGATTACTCACGCAGATAAAGCCGTGGGCATTTATGGCTGCGGTTACAATTGCCAAAATTTCTAGACGGAACTGCGTGAGAAATTGCATACAGTTGCTCCTGCGGTTTGTGTCTAGAAGAGACAACTATTAAATATGGCAATGAACGACTCTTAGCCAAATTTTCACCCCGTTGCACCCAATCCTGATTCTCATAGACACAACCATGTATCTCACACACTCAAACCAAGATAGTATCATATTCAACTAGTGAAAAACAAGAAATTAAGTATACTTCCTTTTTTCTCATACTATATTCCTTGTGTAGTAATGAGTCTTAACTTCTTCAAATTGACCTGCAATCAAAACATGAACAACATTAACTTTCAAACACCAAATGAACTAAAGACTATTCATAAGAAAGAAAAGAAAATTTAAGAGCAACTAAAAGTTGGATTGCCTCCTTTTGTTTAATGTCGTTAGCTCAACGTTCTTCAAACACTTTATGGCTCGGGACCAATGAGTTGGAGACCCTCTTTCCATTCTCCTCAGTCTCTTGGCCTAAGTATGGCTTCAACCTTTGTCCATTCACCTTGAATGTCCCCTTTTCTTTGTGTGTAACCTCTACAACACTAAAGGAAAAAACCTCGTTAACCACAAATGGACCGAATCACCTAGATTTCAACTTACCTAGAAAAAGACGAAACCTTGAGTTGAATAGCAACATTTTATCTCTCGGCTTGAACTCCTTAGGTTGCTTGATATTCTTATCATGCCATGCCTTCCTCCTCTCCTTATAGACTCTTGAGTTCTCATAGGCTTCACGACGCCATTCCTCAAGCTTGTTCAATTGCATAATCCTCTTCTCATCTGCATATTGTAAGTCAAAATTCAAAAATTTAATGGCCCAATAAGCTTTATGCTCAAGTTCCATTGGTAAGTGACAAGACTTCCCATAAACTAGTCTAAACAGTGTTGTTCCTATGGGTGTCTTGTAAGTTGTTCTATAAGCCCATAGAGCATCATCCAACTTGATAGACCAATCTTTTCGAGAATGCTCTACGGTCTTTTCTAAGATCCTCTTCAACTCTCTATTGGTTACCTCAACTTGGCCACTCGTTTGAGGATGATAAGGGGTAGCTAGCTTGTGTGTGACACCAAATCTAGTCAACACTTTCTCTATTTGTTGATTGCAAAAGTGAGTACCCCTATCTCATATAATCGTTTAGGAATACCAAAACAGGTAAACAACCTCCCAAGGAATTTGACAACTACTCTAGCATCATTTGTAGGAAGAGCTTGAGTTTCTACCCATTTAGAGACCTAATCCACCGCTACTAGGATATACTTACTTCCATAAGACACAAGGAACAGACCCATAAAGTCGATGCCCCAAACATAAAAATCTCACAAACTAATATACCCGATTGTGCCATCTCATCTATACGAGAGATATTACCTAACTGCTGGCAACTATTACATTGCTCCACATACTTCTTAGCATCCTTAAAGATGGTGGGCCAAAAGAAACCTAAATCCAAAACTTTTTGGGCTATCCCATTTGCATGATAATGACCACCTACCTGCCCCGCATGGCAATGCTTCAAAATCAACTCAATCTCTGAGTTATCCACACACCTCTGAATGATATGATCTGCACAAATACGAAATAGATATGGGTTATCCCATAGGCAATGTCTTAACTCGGAGAAGAACTTCTTCGCTTGATAAGTCATTTCTTTGGGAATAACCTGTGAACCCAAATAGTTTGTGATGTCTGTAGACCAAGGCACATGAAAATAAGAGGAAGAAATTGCATAAAATCTCTCCTCAGGGAAATCATTATTAATTTCTCCTTTGTGTGAGTCTCTTTCTTCATCATTTTCTAGACGAGAAAGGTGATCAATGCCTAAGTTTTCTACTCCTTTCTTGTCCTTAATCTCAATATCGAAATCCTGCAGCAATAAAACCCATCGGATTAGTCTTGGTTTAGCATCATTCTTGCTCAATAGATATTTGACTGCTAAGTAATCAGTGTGCACTATGACTTTGAATAGGATAAGGTAGGATCTAAATTTACCAAATGCAAATACTATCGCAAGTAACTCCTTCTCTGTTGTGGTGTAATGTTCTTGAGCCTCTGTCAATGTTTTGCTTGGATAGTAGATAGGGTTGGAAAGTGCCTATCCTTCTCTGTCCAAGTATTGCTCCCACTGAAACATCACTAATGTCGCACATGATTTCAAAAGGTAAAGACCAATCGAGGGAAACTATAAATGGAGAGCGGGTCAATTTTTCTTTCAAAATTCTAAAAGCACTCATACAATCTTCATCAAAATCAAAGACCACATCCTTTTCAAGTAATTTGGTTAAAGGCTTAGCTATCTTGGAGAAATCTTTTATGAACCTTCTATAAACCTCGCATGACCAAGAAAGCTTCTTATTGCCTTTACTGAAGTCGGTAGGGGCAATTTTCTATGACCTCTATTTTTAGCTCTATCTACTTCAATGCCTTTTTAGAAATTTTATCTCCCAAGACAATCCTCCTCTTGAATCATAAAGTGACATTTCTCCCAATTAAGCACCAATTTGTTTCCTCACATCTTATTAGCACTCTTTCCAAATTTTTCAAGCAGTAAGTCAAAGGAATCACCAAAAATGAAAAAATCATCCATAAATACCTCCATGATGTCCTCGACTAATTCATTGAAAATGGCTAACATGCACCTTTAAATGGTGACAGGTGCGTTACACAACCCAAAAGGCATTCGACGGTATGCAAATATGCCATAGGGGCAAGTGAATATTGTTTTCTCTTAGTCCTCAGGAGCTATGGGAATTTGAAAATACCTGGACAATCCATCCAAGAAGCAACAATATTCATGGCCTGTCAATCTCTCGAGCATTTAATCAATGAAAGGCATAGGGAAATGATCCTTTTGGGTGACATCATTGAGTTTTCTACAGTCGATGCAAACTTTCAAACCCATGACAGTCCTCATCAAGATCAACTTATTCTTCTCATTTGGCACCACCCTCATGCCTCACTTTATGGGTACCACTTGCACTGGACTAACTCATGGACTATTAGAAATGAGATAAATCACTTCCGCATCAAGCGACTTTATCACTTCGACCTTAACCACTTTTTTCATGTTCAGCTTAAGGCATCTTTGATATTACACTACTGGTTTGAAATCATCTTCCATTAGTATCTTGTTGGTACAAAAGGAAGGACTAATGCCTCTAATATCGGAAATCTTCCATGCAAGTGCTCTTTTGTGCTCCCTCAAGACATGCAATAGCTTGTGCTTTTTCTCATCATCAAGGCTCGCTACAATAATCACTGGTAGTTTGCAATTTTCTACCAAGAAAGCATATTCTAAGTGCTCCGGTAACCTTTTTAATTCAAGCTCAGGTGGTTCCTCGATTGACAGTTTGAGAGCTCCACCTCTTGATCCCTCGATTTCCTCATAAGCTCGAGTACTTTCATATGGCTTTTTGGCTTCTAGGTGAGCCACTTGCTCCGGTATAGTAGGGTGGATAGTCATCTCCTTGCCTTGAATGATACATGCCTCCAATGGATCATCAATGATAACCTCCTACAAAACTTTAACCAATTCATTATCAATAGTGTCCATATAAAAGTAAGCATCATCTCTATCTAGAAAATGTCTCATAGCTTCCGGTATCTTAAAAACTACTTCCTTATCTTCTACTCTAATGGTTAGCATCCCGGTTTGAATATCAATTAATGCTTTAGCCATAGCTAAGAAAGATTGTCCCAAGATGAGAAGAATCTCTACATCATCCTCCATGTCCAAAATCACAAAATCAACCAGAAAAATGAATTTATCAAATTTAACCAAAACATCCTCTATAATCCCCTTGGGATACTTTATGGACCTATCTGCCAATTGAATCCTCATCCTTGTGGGTTTGGACTCTTCTAGTTCTAATCTCATGAACATCTCATAGGGTATCAAATTTATGCTTGTACCTAAGTCAGCTAAAGCCTTATCAACAAACAAACTACCAATATTACAAGGAATAGTAAAACTACCTGGATCCTTAAGTTTTTGAGGCAGCTTGTTTTGTAGGATAGCGGAACATTCTTCATTGAGTTTCACAACTGCTAGTTCCTCGAGCTTCTTCTTGTTTGACAATAAATCCTTCAGAAACTTGACATACTTTAGCATCTGTGAAAGAGCTTCAACAAAAAGGAATGTTAATATGCAACTGTTTAAAAAACTCTAAACATTTACCAAAGCGCTCATATTGATGATCATTTTGAAGTCTGCTAAGACAGGGAATAGGGAGCTTGTACTCCTTTATTACCTTTTTCGTGGGCTCTACCTTTGTCTACTGGTCATCGTTGTTTTGTCTCTCCCCTTTTTCTTCATCTCTCTATCCATCAACCACCAATTATTTACCCTTCCTAGGTTCCTCCTTTTGCACTTTCTTACCACTTCTTAAGGTGATTACTTTTGCTTGGTCTCTCGAATTGGCCTCAGTATTTGCCTTGTAACTAAATTGAGCCCATTATAGAATGTTTGTACTTGCATCCATGTAGGCAATGCATGGTGGGGACATTTTCTCAACAGTTCCTTGAATCTTTCCCAATTGTCATAGGGGATTTCAGCATCAATTTGGCAAAAGAAGATATAT
>JAMWEH010001369.1:0-23308 GCA_024721245.1 Mitragyna speciosa | reverse complement strand
TTTTATTACATATCTAACTTCCCACAAGTGTTTCACAAGTGCTCCACAAATATTGCCTATTTTTCACAAGGATCCAACATGCACCCCAAATTTTGACTTTCAGATTCTAATCATCAATATGACAAAAGGCGTGTTGGATACAGCCCGAGGGTCTAAGAAAAGCGTTAAAGTTCAACAGAACATAAAAATCTTGAGAGTGCCTATCCTTCGCAGACTAACTACAGTAAAAAATTTTCAAAACCTATGGAAGACAAGGTTGTAAGGGTATTATTTCAAAAATTTTACATAGACAAGAAATGCCCTATTTGCAAGATGGAAAATTATGAGGTATACTACAAATCTCCTAACAGAGTATTTAAAAAGAGTTTCATCTTTGCTCCTCACTTTTGAGACCTTCCTAATAGAGATCTGAACCATGCACCTATGTTACAAGGACTTGAGTACGGAAGAATGTGGACACGGGCACGAATGAAGAGTCCGATACGAGTATGACTGGAAAAAGTGAAGATTTTAATTAATATATGCCATACCCATACAAGTATCCATATCATATCAAAACGACATGACATGGGTATGGCAGGGGTGAGTGCAGATTCCATGTAACATAGCAATGCACTAATATTCCCATCTTGATGTCATCCACTTTTCAAGAACGTCTTTCTATTTTATATTCATTTTTCATTTTACTATAGGTGTCCTCTATTCCAAAATATGAAATTAGAAAGAGAAAAATGCATATTCATTATATTCTTATATTGCAATTAAAATTTTAACTCCACGAGATTAATCTGGTTGCATTAATTTATATATTCTTAAAATTAAGATCCCTTGAAAAACTTCAACCAGGACAAATAGTAGAAAAAACTCTTGCCTCCTGTTAAATGGAAGGTTAAAGTCATACTCAACCAATTTCCTGCCATTGACTAGTCATAAAGTAATGCTAATAGTGCTCTATATAATTCATATTACCAAAATTGCCCAAGATACTTCATAGATCAGGACACATCACTAAGTTTGCTAAACAGATATGTTTGAGTGGAAAACAAAATTCCCTTCCAGACAGTACACTCCTTCCCCTTCTCTCTCCCCTCCCCAACATCTTCCCTACCCCTCCCTCCATTGCATTCCCATTCCCCTCTCCTTTGCCCATCTTCATCTACCATCCGTATCCTTCATTTAAAGACCTGTATCCTCCCATCTTTACACAATGTATGTGAAAGAAATAGGATATAAAGCTTTATGCAGAAGAAATTATATAATACATGGAGAAGGTGCATAGTAGAAACATTCCACCCCTAATCCTACTGTGCAACAATTACCTGCATCTGCACAAGCAGCTCTGTTTTAATACGTCTTGAGGCTTCACTCTCATTTCCTTCTCCACGTTGACCACACAAGGAATCAATTTCATCAACAAATATGATGGATGGAGCACTTTCTCGAGCCATTTGGAAAAGGTTTGAAACTAGCTTTTCACTCTCGCCCATCCACTTTGAAACTAGATCTGAAGAGGAAACACTGCATATAAACAGCAGTTGGCACTTGCCAACTTTATTCTCTAAGTTTTTGAAAACAAAAATAATTTTTAAAAATAAAACTATCAGGAAAGAATAGCCAATCAAAGACAGAAACTTATGCGATGATTTGAACATGAATGAAAATGCATGCTTTATCGCCACTGAACATTTTATCAAAACCTACTGCCTTGTAGTTGGAAAACTTAAAACATGATAAAATCTTGTCAGATGAGACTTATGAGAATTCCTTTCATGTATTTGGAATAACCTATGTTCAAAAGAATAGAAAACATTTCTAAACGCTAGCTATCAAGTTAAACAGTGAAACAAAAATAATCAACGTGTAGCTCAATCCTGAAAAGCAAAGAGCCAACATTGAGGAACTCTCATAGCAACCAGATAGCCTTTCAAGTGTAACATAATGCAGACATGCTTTTCATTCCATAAGCCACACAATACTGTAGGCTATCAACTAATCAAAGTCACATACATCTGAAGCAGTGCAAATTAAGGGATGGATTACATGCCAGCCAAAATAGATCCAGTTTAATGAACTAAATACTCTCATTCCCGAAAAGATAGAGATAATTGAACACTGCAAAAAAAGAGTATGATGATTATTAAGAACAAACAAGTATAAAGTATGGTAAAAAGAATCATTAGCAAAAAAATAAAATTAACAAAAAATTCAGCTGTAGCATGCCAAAAAAGAAGTGCTACATTCCATGAAAGAAAATATCAACCATAAGAGAGTCAAATACTTTTCACAGCCAACAGTTTAAAAACCTTTCAACATAAGATCATATAGCTATCTTAGAAACCGCATAAATGTAAGTACAATGAAACAACAATTGAAAAGTTGCAAAATAATGTACCTGAAAAATGTGGAGTCTGCTTCAGTAGCAACAGCCTTTGCCAAATACGACTTTCCCGTCCCAGGTGGACCATATAAAAGAAAAGCCCTCCATGGCCGCCTCTTGCCTAAGAACACAATCAAGTACAAAGTAACCTCAGTTTACAGTGCGCATTTTTACAACAAAATACAATAAACATATAATGATCATACCTTATAAAATCACTAGATATCTGTCCAGTGTACAGAATAAAATTATGTTGAGTATAAATATTCTTTTAAGCAATTTCCTACTAGGTTACCTATGCTGACCATATCACGTGAGAAGTTGAGTCTATGGGAGCAAGAGAGTCTATGGAAGTTATAAGCAACAGCTCTTCAGGACATTCAGATCTACAAACTCAGTATGAAAAACATACCATATAAGAATATGCAATTTGACTCATGAGCTAACCACCAAAAAAAAAAAAAAAAAAAGAGAGAGAGTGACAAGTAATTTTAGAAAGAGATACAGCTAACATGACAAGAAGTGCTACCACACTCTGCGAAACCATATCAATACATGGAAGGCTGGCAAGTCATATCACATATCCAAATGACAAGAAGAGCTAACACACTATGCACAACCACATCGATACATGGAAGGCTGGCAAGTCATATCACATATCCAACCAAGAACAAAACATCACACGCACAAAAAGTTAGTATATCACATGAACTCTCTATAATCTTGAAGCATTTAGCTTGGCATCAAAATTGACAACTTCACGTTATTAAATAAGCAAACGAGCTAATAAACTGCTATAAAGCTTACAATAAGCTCATATTCAACCCGATAGCCAAGAAATAGCTATCTACTACTTAAGGCATGATTCAAACTAGCATATACTTTTTCAACTCATTATATCAAATGAACCTACCCGACCAAATGCTCGCGAAATCCAGCTATAAAGCAATCAACTTTACAATCAAATTCACCAATCCCATTACTTCAGCAAAAACTCACAAAATCCATCAAATTTTAAAAAAAAAAATCAAATTCAAACAACCAAAATCTAACCAAACAAATCCCAGAATAAAAAACACCAACCAGTAAAAAATTGTGGGAATTTGACCGGCAAAATAACAGCCTCCTGCAAAGCCTGCTTAGCACTCTCCAATCCAGCCACATCACTCCACTTAACATTGGGCTTCTCTCTAATAATCGCCGAATTCAACCCAGCCCTAAGCTTAGCCGACTCCGGATCCTCCCCATCTCCCCCCTCACCACCCCCATCCTTCGACTTCCCCTTGGGCCGCGTCGCCACCGCAGCATCCCCGTTAGCCGCGGGTCCAGAACCACCACCCTCGTCCAAAACGGCGCGAATCTCCTCGGCGCGACGCAAATACTCGGTGAACTTCTGCGTAATCGCTTCCCGAATCTTAGGGTTTTTCTCGTACTTGAGATGAGTCTTGAAATACTCCAAAGCGTTCATATATAACGGAAAAGCCTTGGCATAATTTCCGGCGTTGTCTTCCTGAACAGCCTGCCGGACGTACTCGATCGCCTGCTCCTTGAAATTGCTATACATATTTATTTTATTTTTTAATTTAATTAATCATGAAGAAGCAAATTTGGGAACCCTAGAGTTTATTGATTGGTTTCAGAAAAAAAAAAAGGAGGCGGCTCTGATAATCTAAATTTTTAATTTCTAATTTAGATTGTAATGGGAGTAGAACAGAAAAAGAAGAAGAGAGAAATAGAGAAGCCGCGTTGTGAAGGTAAAACTTCATATAAATATATATGTGGGTGGGTTGAACTGATTTGGATAAGGATTATGTATGGTAAATTGGCGCTTAGGACCCTAATGTATTCAGTGATTTTCCATTTTTATACTCTAATCTGAAAGTCAAAAAACCTGTTTTTAGCTGTTTGTGATTTTTGGTAATAGTGAAACACAAAAATTGCTTCTTTACAAATTTGTTATCGATTTTAACAATATTTTATTATGAATATAAAATATGAGAGTCAGTATTCTGATTCCGATTCCGTTCACACAACATAATTTGCAGTTTAAATCAAATCGCATTAGTTTTTATTTAGAGTGAATCACTGTAAGTTTTACTACTATTTCAAATACTTCAAATTGATGATCCAAATTAGTTTAATGTATAAATTTAATTTTTATGATGTATTATTCTATACGAAGTTATATTAAACGAGATTTAGATTAATATTGGTGATTACATTCTTTTAACGAAAATGTATAATAAGAGGAATTGATAATAGTATAAATCTTATTTAGAATGTATATTTATAGAAGTACATGTATTTCTTTCTTTTCAAAAGAATATGTGTACGTTAGAAATTTTCTTTGGAATTTCTATTGGTATTTTGCATACTAATAAATTAGTAGTTCTTTATTGGTATTGGTATGAGGATTGATTTATGAAACAATTGTTTCCTCTAGACTTTTAAAAGTCAACTAGTAATGAAGCACGTGCGTTGCACGTGAATATGATGACTTTTGTTTTTTTTTTAAATTTTTGTATTATGAGAAATTTAATTATTTTATATACAAATGTATTTGAAACAAAGTGAATGAATTGAAGAATATTAAATTTCAGTTCTCCACGGTCTTCAAAAACCTTGATATGTGTTTTGATATTTTGACACTGCAATATTACTATAAAACAATTCCAATAATCCAACAATACATGAGATCAATCATTAGTGCACAGGAATTCATTTTTATTTTGAAGAATATGTTCAAAAACATGTTGAAAAATTTACAGTTCATAAAAGAATAAAATACTTAATCATCAATTCAAAAATTGTATCATTCGGAGATAAATTAGAAAGTATTTCACAAAAAATTCAAGAACAATTCATTAAATTATATACAATGATCATGTGAATATTTCATTTTAAAGTGGTTTTAAAAGATTTTTTTTACTACCGGAACATATGTATCTCTTGATGCATTAAGAAAACTTCATAATATTCCTAAATTTAAAGAATTCTCATTTTTTTTGGACCACCAGAAAAAATGGATTATGCCTTCTTTTAAAATAGTTGACATTTACTTCCTAAAACAATTCAAAATATGTGTGATGATGTTATTTGAATGTGTTTGAGTACACATAATAAGTTACTTCTCAACTTTACGAAGAATACATTTTATGAGACATTTTTTTAGTTATGTTTATAGTTCTTTCTATTACTCTAGATTGGATTTTTTCCTATTTAATTATACTACATGAATAGTTGAATAACAAAAGTTACAAAGAACTTATTTTAGGAAATAGTATGTTTGATTGAACTCAAAATTCTTCCTTTTATATTAAATAGAGTCACATTTTTGTTCTACTAAATTTATTTTTATTAACAATAAAAAGAGGATAAATTTCAAAAACAATACAAAAGATACACTTTAGGAGAGTTTACTTAATAAGATTCATAACTCTTGATCATCATAAGCATTGGACAATGTCACGTTCTTTTTTCTATTCAAATTTTATTTCATAATAGTCCAAAAAATAAAAGACAAAAAGAACTTAAGCAGGAGATAATATCTAATTAACAACTCTTTCTCTTACATTGTATGAAGTCACATTTTTATTTAATTAATTTCGTATATAGTCAAAAAAGAATAACTCTTCTTTTTTCAAAACATAATTTATATTTAAATGTTTATGGTTATCTAAACGAACATAGGTTGCACTTGGTAGGTGCAAGTTTTAAATTGTGATAATTAAAGTTATTTTAAAATATAATACTTCTTAAACACTAAATTTTTATATAATTTTCTAAATACCATGTTAAATTGATTATATATTATTCTTTTCTTAAAACAATTGTTGTTGAAATACATGGTTTGAATTTCAAGTTCTAAGCTCAAAACATTTGAATTTTTTCTTTAACACTTTGCAAATAATAGCATTATGATACTAAAACTGACACTAAGGTATTTTGTAAACTTATTGTATGCTCAATTATCATTGTATTCAAAATTTAAATTATAAGTTTTTATTTACAAAATAATTTTGTTAAAAAGATTTTGAAGTTCTTTCTCTAAAATATTGATAATTATACTTAAAACCTATTTATTTTTTAATTTATTTTAAATATGTCAACTCAAAGGTATACTTCAAATCCCATATACGTAATGGTAATTATTAATTTGGTGAAAGAAAGCATTGGATTCCAAGAACAGTTATTTATTTAACTATATAGTTGTAAATAATATACATATTTATTCTTTTTAGAATTCAAGTTCTTTATTCAATTAGTATGATCAAATTAGAAAACTTTGAATTATAATCATTTGCGAGAT
Organism: Mitragyna speciosa; assembly: GCA_024721245.1. NCBI lineage: Eukaryota > Viridiplantae > Streptophyta > Magnoliopsida > Gentianales > Rubiaceae > Mitragyna > Mitragyna speciosa. The sequence goes on along the minus strand of JAMWEH010001369.1, from coordinate 16,622 downwards.
TAGATTTTTAACATGGTTGGAAAAGACTTAAAAAAGAATTTCACAAAATTAACTTAATTGCTTTCTAAATGATGCAAAATATCATTTTTTTTATGTGAAAAAAGATCCATCACAATCAAGTAAATTTGTTTTATATTATTGATATGAAAAACTTCATTTTTTTTAATACAAGTATATCATATATTATCTTATTTTATTTCATTTATGAAATCAACTTTACAAATGATTTTTTATGTATTTTTAAATTTTTAAATCCTTGTTTTATTGAGAAGTTTTTTTTCAAAAAATGAAATTAAAGGGGTTCTTTCACAAGTAAAATTAGGAGGCAACATTAATTAGTACTCTTCCAATTATTTTCCATTTTCATTAAGGAAAATCCCTACATCTTGTACATTTTTTGTTATGAGCCCTCTTTATATTTTAAATTTTACGTTAAGAATATGTACCTAAAATCCTTTTCATCCTCCATAGATTGTAAAAGCCAATACTTATCAGCCACTTAGATAGTATGCAATTTGTTTTTCGAACTTTGAACTATATATACAATTTTTTGAATTATTTTATCAATCACCAAATGAAAAGGAACTTGCTAGTGGAGTGCTTATTCATAACCCAAATTTTAATATATTATTTTTTTGTAACAACCTATTTGTTAAAAAGAATCCTATAATAATTTAATAAAATTTGAAATTATGTTATAATTTATTAACATAATTTAGTGCAATTTAGTACATTGCTTGTTTCTTTGAATTTGTAGTTAATTTGTATTAATCATCGTCCTTTACTTTTAATAAGTCAAAACTAAATTATGAACAAAAATCAAAGTTTCTTGGTATTATCAATCTCTTGAGGATTGAATTGAAGTGTAGATAAAGATTTTTTGTATGGAGAATTGTTTTATTTTAGTTAACAGCAAAATTTAAATTCAATGAACTTCACAAGGGAATGTGAAGAGTTTTGTAGTTCTACTACAATTAGAATACAATTAATATAATATAATAGCACATAAGGGTATTTTAGGCATATTAGAAAACTAACACTACAAAGTGCAAAGACTCCAAAACAACTAAGACTCACCATACTTTTAAAGAGAGAATAGATAGATTAGCGTTCAAATAGAAAACATTACAAGAAACATATTATTTTCTTTCCATATTTCATCTCTTTTAAGAAACACGAGAAGAAAGAAAAATATAGAAGAAAAGCAAATTGTACAAAGAACATCAGGAATTAAAAGAAAAAAAAAAAAAAAAGAGGAAGAATACGAGAAGAGAAAGAAGTGGTTGTAGTACATAAAAGCGTTCGTTTGGGTGAAGAGAAAGCGTGAGCATCATTTTGAGGTTTCTCTTTTGTGGGTTTTAAGGAGGCCCCATACTAGTCTGCGGTCTTGCTCTTGCAGTCGCAGGCGGCAATCTAGAATGGGAAACACGGGAAAAAAGCTTAGTCACCAGCAACAGCAGCGCAGGGAAGGAGATCGTTTTCGTATAATCAAGCAGAAGAAGAAGTGGAGTATACTGAGCCAAGAGAAGTTGAAGATGAATCTCAAGAAGAGGAAGAACAAGAGCAAGAAGAAGACGAAGACAATGACATTAATGATGGTCCATCAGATAATGAAGTCCCCATCAAAATTCTTGCTTTATCAACAATCTGTTCAGGTGAAAACAACCCTTTATTCCCATTGCCAGTATGATGAATTGTTGAAGTTCAGTTCATTTTAATGCTGGAAAGTTGTGATTTTTGTCCCTTTTTTTTGGTTCTATAGTCAGGCATCATTGTTGTTCTTGATTGCAATTAATTGCAGTCACCAAAAGGGGACATAAGTTAATCTACAAAAGTTCTTTTTGATGTATGTTGGTGGGAGGGTACCACTTCATCTTCAGGAAGACTTTTGTGGCACTGCTCTTTTGAGGTACTTATCTAACTGCTCCTAGACTTTTGGTGATATTTTCTATCTCTTTTTTTGTTAGTTATTCTGTAGGTTATATTGAGGGGCTCAGGACATTCATGCTTTGGTAAATACTTTGTCTTTACTCTTCGTATTAGTCCATCATATGCTGAGCTTGCATTTGTTGAATTTGTCTTATCCTATGGATTAATGAGGATGATGACTGGTCTTCATATTTTGTGCAAATATAACTAGGAATTAAGTGTGTAATGCAATATAGAATCGCCTCGTTCAATGATGCCTATACGGAGTTTTCATTTACTTTTGCTTTTGCATGATTTTTGCTTTAACACGTAATGTTAACTACATTTTTGTGTACAAAAGGATTTCCCAGCCCAATTGATTTATCAACACTTTTGTTTTGTCGACGATGAACTGATGGACTTGTGATCTTTTGAAAGACAGTACTGCCAAGTTGATATTGTGTTTTCTCCATTCCTTATGATTTGTATATCCAATGCTTTGTACAGGGCATAGGACAGAGGAAACATGTACAAGTATCAGTGAAGAATGAAAATTACACCTGTGGAATGAATTTATTACCTTATAATCAACCTCCGTTTCCTTTTTCTAATATCTTGATATGTGGCTTTGTCGCTGTCAGTTCTGAGTATCTTCTCCTAACCGACAATGTGGACATTCTTATGTTGCTAACAAACCTTTATAGCTCTTATATTTTTTTCATTTACTGCCCACTTATATCACCCTTCATTAAAATTCAAGAGCACCAAGATACACTTCATCGTCATGTGCAATTTTTTTTTTTTTTTTTTGGAGTAGACGGACTCAATGGTTACTTGGGTTAATATGAGCTTAACTATGAAGCTTGAAGGAAACTGAGACTAGTAGCTAGCATATGTGGAGGATTTGTTTTGCCAGAACTTGCAAACTATTGACGGGGTCCGTTCTGGCATCTATATAGGCCAAATAAGTTTGCCTGCATAAACTGCACCATCTAGATTTATGTTTTTTTTTATTTGTAAGTTCAGTAATTGAATCTTGTAATCTGGTCTATGATCTCTCCCCCCCCCCCCCCCCCCCCCCCCCCCCCCCCCCCCCCCCCCCCCCCCCCCCCCCCCCCCCCCCCCACCAAAAATATATATATATATCCTGTCTATGATCTTGCAACTTATATGTAATCTTGTGTAAATGTAAAATAACATCATCTGTATGGGTTTGACAGTACAGAATGGCTTCGTACTGATGCAAGAAGAACTGCTGTAGGTTTGGATTTGGACATTGAGGCACTTAAGTGGTGCATGGAAAGCAATGTAAACAACATTGGGGCTGATGTCTATTCCAGAATATTCCTATTTCACGGTAATGTCTTAGAACCCCTTCAGTCCAGATTGGTGAATTTTGATCCACAAGACCTTGGGCAAAGCATTACATTAGAAGATTGCAAGGATGGCTCAAACACTGTTTCGATGAACTCCAGTACACAGGGTAGTCTTAGTGATAGTCTTAGCCATAGGCTGTTGAAGGATACTCGATTGCCAGAAAGAGATATAGTATGTGCTTTCAACTACAGCTGTTGTTGTCTGCATAAGCGTCAGGAATTGATTTTATATTTTCAAGCATGTACTTAGTATTTTGAATAAAAAAGGAGGGATATTCGTCATGGATCTATATGGAGGTACATCATCTGAATGTGAATTGAGAATGCAGAGGAGATTCCCCAATTTCACAGTATGTTTACTGAACAAATTCAAGTTAATTTATTGCCATCTTTTTTTGGTGTCCGTCATATTTTCTCTATCTCCAACTTTATGCATATAGATGGATGTGTTTGATTTCCTAATCTTGTCCTTGACTGGTGGCTTAACTTAGGGGAATACAATACTACTGTTCATTATTGGTATAGTTTGTGCATGCAAATAAGGGCTGTTGCTGTGAAGAGCTTGGTGAAACTATGATATAAAGCTTGATGCTCTGGGCAAGATTTTAGCACGTTCAGTTGTCCACCAATCCTCGTGGTGGGAATGATAATAGCTTTTTGAGAACCTCATTCAACATAGGCAGCTTCTTGTGTTTCATATTGCCTTTCCTTAGTCATGTATCTTTTCTAATTGAAGCCAGTTCAGTGGGATTTAAAATTTTTAGCAGGCAAGCATGCTGCCTTTAAAAAATCGCCTATTATATGAATTTTGAATGGTTATAAACATGCCATTTTTAGTCCTAGATGTCTCATTATAGTGCTTCCAAGATATGTCTAGCTTGCTCGGTCACCACTCGGTCACCACTCATTGACTGCATGAGATTAGTTCTAACTAAGGAAAACTTTCAATGTTCTTATCGTGATTATGGTCTATTTCCTTGAATTAATTTCTTTTCTGCTGGTAGACAAGCTATGAATATGGTTGAGGTAAATGCTTGGCTCTTCCATATTCATACAAAGAAATCAAACATCCAAAAACCAGTATGCAGAAGCTCTATGCTCAACTTTGGAGTTCTTATATTGCAATAATGCTACCATTTAGGCTGTGGTTTCTTTTAGGAAATTAATTAGTCTACAACAAAGTGTATTGAATTCAATCTCTGCGCTTGGCAGTTGCACTTGTTCTTCTGACTTTTTTTGCTCTCCCTACACATTAAATTTGGTGTATAATTCTGAAGTTGAGTAAATGTTATTCGTAATACTGCTCTATGACCTTTTTCCAGTATACATGGGAGCAAGCAGAATTTGATGTCATCCAGCGGAAAAACTAGAATCAGCCTCCATTTCAATCTCCAAAAGCAAAATAAAAAGCTTCGCCATGCCTTTTCCTACAGCTGGAGACTGTAAGTTAATTGTCTTGTTATAAATTCTGAGTATTGCTAGGGACATTCCTTTATGAATCTTTTTTTATTGTTGAATTTGGTTAAACTGACTTTTTGAGAATTTAAACATGGCAGTATTGCTTATAAATATTTGAGTGGAGAAATATAAAACGACGTATTTATTACAAAACAAGGATTTTCTGGGCAAAAATTGAAATCACCTTTATGTTACTAACTTAGTGATGTTTGTGGGTTAAAGTTTGAGCCCAACCATTTTTTAATTTGTTTAATATTATTTGGTGAATATTTGTTTTTCTGTGAAAATTAATTCTACATTTTTTATTCCAATTATGGATATTTGTGAGGTAAGAATTTTCATGCAAAAAGAAGAATATGCTTTGAAAAGGTTTATATATTGTTGTCATGATTAAAGTTGGCTGTGTCACAAGGCCCTTATGGTGTATCCTACATTCTTCTATGCTTATAGAGAACCAAGCAAAACAGAGAGTCCCCTGCTTAAATTAGTGTGATATCCTGCTTACCTGGAAGAGAAAGCATTGTTGTGTGGTCTAAGAAATTTATCCAGTCTACTGTAGTTTTCACGGAGGTATCAAATTGTTTTGATGGTTTCTATTCATGGAACCCACTTATATACTGGATAGCATAGGTCTTTAAAGTATAAGACTGGTTGCTTATGCATTTAGGCTTCGTAAATTTATGTTTAACGCATCAAATAATTTGGGCAATCTTGTAAAGAGGTCACGTTTCTTCTCAGTTGGTCATTGCCAGAAATCAGAGATTGTCTGGAAGAGGCTGGATTTCGGTCTGTCCACTTCTGGATACGGAGTATGCCGAACAGTAAAGAAATGAGAAAATAGATGGATTTGGCATTGGACGAGACATAAAATATGAAGAAGTGACCAGCTTTCAACAACAGGATTCATGGAATGCGTATATTGTGGGTGTAGTCTAATTTTCAAATCATGTCATTCATATGAAGTTTTAAGCTCATAGAGTAACGTGTTTGCCTGAAAAGATAGGTAAACAAATAGCTTTATTTAATGCTTTGAACTGCTTGGTCTAACTTTTCTTCTTGTCAGGATTTTGTTTTTCCTTCCCTCTAGATGTGCCTTAAATCCATACCACTTGTCACTGCATTAATTTCATCGACTGGAAATGCGGATTAGCTTGGGTTTTTTTTCACAAAACCTCATAATCTTGGTGCTTTATTTGCTGGGATGCCATGGTAGCCTATCTGTATGAAAAACGTTTGATATTATCCTTAATATGTCAAAAAGATTTTATGCCGATTCATTAATCCTCATCGTGGATAAGAGCCTTGAGAAAGTTAAATCTCTGTTAACAGGTGTAAGAAATGTTTATGTTCCAAAAACATATTGTTTGATCATTTGATAAAGTCAGTGGCTTTGTAATAATAAAGAGTCCCTGAACCCTGTTGGTGATGTCCAGAGTTAGTTGAGAATGGAAATAACTAAGGATGTCAGACCAATGCCCTTATTTGTAATGGGCTGTGTGGTTAGGGTGGTAGGATGGGAAAGCAGGCAGGGAAGAGGCACAGGGTGATTTGCTGGTTAGCTAGGATTTTTAACAAAAATGGATATGTTTTCCCCATCAAAATGGATTTGGATGATCTAGACTTCACTTCTATGTGTTGACATCTACTCTTTTTTTCCATTCCGTTTCCTGGATCAAGTGGAAAGGGAAAAGGCAAGTCGCATCTAAAGTTGAAACCAAACTTGACCAGTCCTTGAAGGTTGCTTTTCTCAGAACAAGAATTTTTTTTTTTTTTTTGGTTAGCTTCTCAGAACAAGGTTAATTGATTTCCAGGCCAGAAAGCCTGTATATCGATTGGAAAGGCTTTTCTCACTGCTGCTGGGTATGCTTTCCTTCTTTCCTTTTTTTTTAATTAATTTTTCGAGGTGTTGGTGGGGGCAAGGACAAGGCGTGGGGAAGGTTGTCTCGTTTGGAAAAATGGTATTGGAAATTGGAAGCTAATGAATGGAAGTAAAGAAAAAGAAAGAGCAGAATGGCAGACTTGACTTGAGGCCTTTGGTTCCCGTCCACAGTTCCATGTTTTCTAGCTCGGGTCATAATCTTAGTTGTCCATTATCTTTCCGATAGACGAAGCAGATAGCAATGCGTGATTTTATTACCCAAACAATTGGATCTTGGCAAGGTGATATTTTTCCAATTACGTACGCTATGTAATGTATTCATGGTGGTAGTGTTACTTGGGGAGGTTTATTGAGAAGTCAAAAAGTGCAGGCAGACAATGCAACACAAGCATTCTATATAATGTCAAATTAAATAGTATCATGGTAGTATAGAAGTTTAAACTGTGAAAGGGAGAATGTAGTTTTATGAAACTTAATTAGCATTTGCTCCATTTGGACTTGAGTGTCGGCAGCAGGGTAGTGCAAGCAAGTTTGCTTCTGTATTTCATCCACCACCAACTGGTTACTAGGGTCCCATGTTTCATATACCTGTAGTAATTGCTTTTTCTGCAGTCACTCAATCTCAGCTTTATCTTATGGCAATCTTTATCTTTATAGTTTTCTTCTTCTTTTGAGATGATTGCTTAAGCATCTTACACTCTGATACAAATTTTAAACCAACATAAAATAAAAGAAATATATCACACTTATTAGCTGGAAACTTGCTGTGAAGAATGGTTGCCTATTTTCACAAACCTAAGCAAAGGCCAGATACAAGGCAGGCTAGCATTTAAGTTCTGCATGCCAACTATTTCCTATTGTAAAGAGCAAGAAAGAATATAGATTATGAGAATTCAATTTTTTCGTGTAACGAGAAATAAGACCTTAATATTATATTAGATAATTTTTCAACTACTTTCATCGTTCATCAAACAAGAAAAACAAATCTTAAGCTACTAATTAGTGGCGAGAATCTTTTATCCAAATTTTCTCCCATAACTAAATGTTATTGATGCATCTCTCCACCTACATTCCACTGCCTGTTTTGAAGTGTTTAGTATAGTTTATGGGCAGTCAAAATAATAATGGGGGAGAAAAAATTGAAAAGAAAAGTGGTCGGTGCTACTTTGCAATTATGCCAGCTGCTGCAAAGTGTTGCAACAATTTATGAGGTTACAATGCAAGCCGATATTGGATCCCGTGAGGCCTTTGTACTGTTAGTAGTGGTCTTGTCAATTGATCAAATCTACATGGGACTTCGCTATCTAGTACTAACAGTATAAAAAGTCAAACGATACGCTGTTGTAGCACTGTTTATTTAAGATTGTTGTTATTGTGCAGCTGAAAATATGTGTACAATCAAGTGTAGTTTGGAACAAAACTTCCCAGGTGTCTAATCTAATAGCATCATCCATGACATCAAATTTTGCTCTTTTTTAATAATACTCATATTTCTATGTAGTGCTCCTGGGGGTGGCTCAGCCGGTCACGTATACGGTAGTATCCCGGTGTGACCAAGGTTCGAGTCTCTCCTCCAGAAAATTTCCTGTGCATCGGTGGGGCCCGTCTCTGTACAGGCGCAGTGGGATTAGTGGGTCCAAGACCCGATACCCCTGTGAAACAAAAAAAAAAAAAAAATATTTTCTATGTAGTGAATACTGCAAATTTGAAATCCCAACAAGATATTGACCACTTAATTGGCACCATAACAGGATGATATTTGTCACATTGTAGGTGGATTCCATTAACTCGTTTTCTCAAATGTACGAAAGAAGTTAATTAATCAAACTAATTAGTTTAAAAGATAGTGTAGAAGTCAATAAAAGTGGTTCAAAGAGACAACGCGGTATACTCTTTAAAGTTATTCATTTGCATTTATTAGAGATCCATTATGGAGAAAAAGGTTTCTTTAAGCTATCTTTACTTCTTAATTGATGTTCATGCATGATGGTTATACTGCATTACATCATTCAAGTTGATTAGAGTTTCTTGAATCCTAAAGTTAATATTAATATTATGCTATAATACGCCATAATTACTTGCGTGCAGGCAGCAGCTTTGTTAGCCAAAAAGTTGAACTCTTTATCTGTCATTGAGAAGGATGATTCACTAATTTGGCAGATTATAGTTTTATGTCCTTTTACTCAATAGTTGGGCTTTGCCTTGGCTTGAAAAGGAAGGCTTTTTGTCATATATAACAGAATCCCAACGTGCATGGAAAGTAACTGAAGAGATTCATATGCGTAATTCCTTATTCTGTCTAGTTCAAGAATATATACTGAAAAATGTCTTAGTGATTCTTGTTTGTCAAAATTAATAGCAAAATTTTGTGCGAAAAAAAGAAAGTAACAAAGTTAAATTATGAAGTAATAATTTTCAATGAAAAAATAAATTTTATATAATGTTACACTCACATTGTATAACTGCAATATGCTACTCGTTCAATTTGAAGATGATAGAATTTTTGCAAATATATATTGCTAAAGGAATTATTACGCGAAATAAACGCTTCATGCTAAAGAATTCCAGAAAAAAAATTCATACCCAAATAAAGAAAAACAAAAAACAATGTTTTAGTAATCATGTGCTATTACTTGTACGAGTTTAAAGATTTTGATTTACAAAATCTTAGAAAAGTAAAAGCAGTTTTTATCTCACCAACAAAGAAAAAAAAAAAGGCAAAGAGATGGGATGTAGTAGATCGAGATAAGTAATTATTTATCATAATTCAATCAGACGATGAACTCTAATTTCACCAATAAAATAAGAGATTCCCCCTAGTGGACCTGATCCGGGACCTAAGGAAATTAATTTTATGGGGTTGATGGTGTCGGCCATTGGCATCCAGAATTTCTATATTGCCTCTATCCTACAAATTAAACTAGGACATGAGGACATGGTTCTGGATATATTGTACAGGTGATCCACTCAGAATCAGCTAAGCAAATACCATGCAAAAGCTTAGAATTGAAGATTGCCTTATTTGGGGGAGTCAGATTGTAAATTAAATCAGTCACTGTCTAGTCAATTGTTGCTACCCCAAGTGTAATTACTCTTAGAGGTAAAAAAAAAAAAAAAACTTAATTAGTAACATTATTGATGAATAGAAATGTGATTTGGGGAGGAAAGAATCAGGGAGTACAAAAGAAAGGATTACTTAGTTTGATAAGATGTTTCACCTGTGATCTATTAGTCCTGAGTCTGTCGATCCTTTTTAAAGAATAAACTTTATTTTTTTTTCTATGTACAATAAAAGTTTAGTTTATCAATTATAGCTAAACTAATTTCTCTCCCAAGGTTGATTTAAAATAATGTGTTTGGCTTGACACGTTAACTTGACATGACCTGAGCAAAAATTAATTTTTGGATTAAAGGACAAGTTATTATTTTAGTCTCTATATTGTGAAAGTGTCCTAATTGAGTTTCTTTAATTAACTTCTTATTTAAGCACATTTAGTCCCTTGCTTTTCTATAATTTGTCAATTTAGGACACCTATAAAATGAACTTCACAACTTAAGCTTAATAAATGCAACAAGAACCCAACAACATTGTCTTCCAATTCTAACGCGCCATACTCCTTCTAGTGGGCAACAAAACTCATAAATCTTTATCTTTTACACTAAATACAGTAAATAAAATCCATTAAATCCAATTACCTTAAAATGTTGGCCTTATACTTCTAGAAGCTTTCACATATTGACATAACACACTTCACCCTTCATCCCCCATTATGCCTTATTGCAATCTTGGTATTATTCAATTTCACTATATAAGATGAGCCCCTTGTTTTATTTCCTCGAATAGAAACTATCAAAATCCTGCAAATAGCCTTCCCCAATTGTTCTATCTTGAGTTAGTAAGAAAATATTAACTTAAAACTAGGTACTAAATCCAGCGTCTCATCCTTAATTGTATACATATAAAAAAATTTCTTTACAGAACTATAATGAAAATTATAACCATCCAAATCGAGGCGAATAATCTTAATTTAATCACTCATCCTGCACTTTCCTGAATACAACCTTCCCAAGAAGCCAAATGTGCAACATTTTTTTTTGGATAAAACAGTATCAGGAGTCATAGTCACCGAAAAAACAAGAGTAAAAACACACACACATGCACATATTATGATCTAACAAACCATTCACACATTCCAAATTGAATAACCAATTCAGCGTCGAATCAATCATTTGAGAGTTAGTTATGTCCCCAAATCCTGCCGTCCGCCATACCCCAGATAGCCCGGTTTCCTCTGTTCCTTTTCGAACGCATCTAACCTTTCGTTCCAATCTTGCTTATAAAATATACCCTCCAACTCGCCTTCCGCTGCTATTGTTTCAAGACTTGGATTAGATCCCACATTTCACCTTACTCAAACGCCTCAGTTTAAGGTGTAATAGAAGTACTTGTTTTGCCTAGTATAGTAATCGGTGTTTGTTTCTTCTTACAATATGAATCGGATAAGAAACATCCTTATTTTTTCCAAATTCTTGCACATTATTAGCCACTATCTTTAGCATTACTAGACTGCCATACTTAGAGATCTTGGTTTCTTGATTTTGAGCTGAAGTGCTGCCTTTTGAAACCCAATGAAGCGTACCGTATGGCCCTTGTTCAGTATATTGTTCTTGGTAGTGATAGTGGGACTGTTTTCCAACAGGGTTACGCTTCGCCGTGGGTTTATTCAGCCGCAATATGAGACCCCTTTTGTGGATTTTCCGAAAATTCAAGTAGTGAATGAGACCCTTTTGAAATATGCTTCAATTGATATTGGTGAGCCGAAGTTGAAGCAGGAGGTTGAGGAGTTGTTGGAAGGAAGTTTTGGGAACAAGGGTCAGCATAGATCATTTTTGTCATCAGGGAAAGATAGGATTGATATTAGAGCTAAGACAGCTAGGGGGTTGCCGGTGCTGCTCCGCTCACCGGAATTTTATCGGTTATGGTTGAGTTTTCAGAAGCATTTGCGTGATTGGTCGAGAAATAGGAGGTTTCGGTCTGATATTATGCTGGACTTGGTGAATGTGGTTAAAGATTTAGTAGATAAAAATGATGGTAAAACAAAGGAGTGGGGAAGAAAGTATAAGTCTTGTGCTGTTGTGGGAAATAGTGGGATTTTGCTGAATAATGAGTATGGAGGGTTGATTGATAGTAATGATGTCGTTATTCGGTTGAATAACGCAAGGACTAGGAGTTTTGAGGGAAATGTGGGGAAGAAAACCAGCATTTCTTTTGTGAATAGCAATATATTACACTTTTGTGCGCGAAGGAAAGGTTGTTTTTGCCATCCATATGGGGCTGATGTGCCTATGGTCATGTATATATGTCAACCAGCGCATTTCTTGGATTATTTGCTGTGTAACTCTTCGCACAAAGCACCATTGATTGTTACTGATGCGCGGTTTGATGTGCTGTGTGCCAGGATTGTCAAGTACTATTCTTTGAAACGGTTTGTTGAGACGACTGGGAAGGATCTTGAGGAATGGGGGCCTGTTCATGATGGGGCTAATTTTCATTACTCCTCAGGTATGCAAGCTGTTATGCTAGCTATGGGGATTTGTGACAAGGTTAGCATCTTTGGGTTTGGTAAATCAGCTACTACCAAGCATCATTACCATACCGATCAGAGAGCTGAGTTGGGTTTACATGATTACGAGGCAGAGTATGATTTCTATCGTGATTTGGTTGCAAGACCAAAGGTTATACCATTCATCTCGGAGAAATTCATGTTTCCCTCTGTTGCTATATATCAATGACTATGAAACATTGACACTTTTAGCTGTGTAAATCAACAAATGTTTTGTTGAGTTTTTATTTTGCCAACTCATTTTGTAATCCACATCATAGAAAAGGAATAGAAATTACAGAAATTGTGTTTTGAAAGTCAGTCAAAATGGCTGCCCTAGATTGTTTGGAAAAATTGTAACAGTGAAAATTTAATGAAATGAAATGAGGGGTAACTACGATTTTATTTTATTTTTTCAACTTATCCTTTTTGGTTGTATGATCATAAAACTGATGTGGCTTAGACTAAATAGACAATTATTTCCAATCAAGCAGAAGGGTTAGTTTACATTATTGCTAAATCATTACTGGTGGCTGCTTGAATTGGGTGTACACTTCTTGTTCCCTGAATAACGATGACCTAGAAAAGATTCCAGATCCATTAACTTCGATTCTCATTGCATTTACCAGCTTGATTCATAAACTTATTTTAACTAGTTCCCAACAATATATATGAATTATACATAACAAAAGCTATATGGCAGAGTTTGCGAGATCCTATATGTTCTATTGCAATGAATTTTTAGTTGTCAAAAGTTGCCTTGATAGCTACAATTTTTGAGATTATCAATTGCTTATGTTGAACCTATGTCGAAGTTAGGAGAATTTGTCGGCACAGAGTTGTTGCTGCCTGATGCTTGTACTGGTAAACCATCAGAAAAGGTTAATGCTTCCATTTCTGGATTTGGTTTCCAATATCCCTTCTTTTCTAAGTTAACTGCTTTTCCTGTCCTGTCTTTTGAAGTACCATGGAAATGGAGAAGGTAATGGCAAGCTCTTGCATAGCATCTATGTATTCCTAGATGATATAGAAAACTTTGTTGCATGCATATGATCTCTTTTCCAGGATTTATTGACTTATCGTGAGAACTGAAATGATGAACAAGTACATGCGTAAACTGAAAATGAGAAACATACACGATGAAGTTCTCCACGCTTTATTTTTCTCCTTATTCACGTGTACAACTCTTGCCAAAGTAATAATGATACATCGGCCAGAAACTTTGGGGGCTGCAGTGATATTGAGTAGTATAATAAGAAGATAATTTATGCTCCTTAAGAGCCTTTGAGAATTTAGGCCGATCTCATGCTCTCCGCATCTCGCTGTGTTGCTTTGCCCTCATTGCTGATCAGAAGCTACAGTTGTCTTGACATTTTTGCTTCATATACTCAAAACGAGGGAGGCTTTCAGCTCATATTGCATAGGTATAGAAACATAGTGTTGATGTCACATTAGGAGGGTAGATGATCCATAAGCTACCTACTGAACTTGATAGCAAACAAGATGAAATAATAGGCAACTGTGTGCTTCCTAACATGATAGCAAACTAAATGAAAATTTAAATAAAACAGAACAACTTTTTCGATGTTTGAGATAATTACAGCAAGCAAAATAAATCATCACAACATCACTTGGACAAGTATTAAAACAGCACTACCCACAAAAGCAACATGTTTCTTATCATTGCTTTCCAGTTTCTACAAAGAGAAGCGCCAAAAGATTTATCTACGACCCCTCCCTGCTTATTACTTTACTGTGCTCCAGTTCCCGGCTCTTCTGCATCATACTCCACATCCTGTTCTTCATACTTGACTCCCACCAAGAACCTTATGGCCACCTGACAAAACGGAAAAAGAAGTGCAGAAAACAGATATCCAGTTTCAGATTCTTCATTGATCCATCTTACTTCACAGAAATGTTAATTATGCCGTATGAAAATTATCACCTGTTGTGGATCATAGACAGCATACTCATTATACTCAAGCAGACTATCTTTGTATTCTGAAGGAACTAGGTGGCCACAAGGCACTTTGATATCATCCTTCCACGCAAAATGTTCTGATTCATCTGTTTTCTTTCGACCAAGACCTTTTACACCTATCTTCTTGTCTTCCAGGGACTTGATGTCCTGCTCAGTGAAGCAGAATATACGTTGGAACCCACGGTGGTAGACATATTTCTACTTAACAAGGTAACAATTTCATATACCTCAGGAGGCCTACTAATTTCAGTAATCTGCTCTCCTAAAGCGGCAACAGCTAGTACTAGGAAGCCCTCTGGTCTATTAACAGCTGTAAAACCATATCTAGCAGCTTCTGCTGCAGCATCAGAGCAAACAATGGCCCTGCCAAACTGTGTAAAAGTAAATGAGCATCTAGAAGATATAATCTCTATTTGATGTAAAAACGAACTTTCTTACCATATACCCAGCAACAGGTAACGAGCATACGGCTGGCAGAAATCCTTTGTGCAAATGCCTCAATAGATTTGAACTACGAGAACCTTACAATAGAAATAGCATGAGAGCTGTAGGTGACATCAAAAGGTACGACTTCATTCACAGATAGATGTAAGAGAATAAATTAAAGCGTGAAAAAGCCTTACCACACCACAGGAGCATTTTGTTTGGCAACTTTTTAATTTCTTCACGAGAGGGGCATGCACTTGGTTCAACCTCATAGATGTTCTCAACAGAAACCCCATAACTCTAAAATTAAAAAAAATTATTAAGAACACAACAAAATATTATAGTAGGTTAGTCATTTGCAATGGCATTCCTAAAATGTCTAAACCACAATAAGTGAAATGAGATAATCATCTTACAATCTCTCCAACTTTGTAAGGTTCATAAGTTTTCTCCAGATATTTTACTATCATTTTGTAGTCATTTGAATCTTTCTCCAGCGGAGAAATGGAGCACCCCAATTTCTTATACCGATCGAAGAGAGGATCATCAAGGGTGGACTCGATATCTCCTATGAAATGGGAAGCCACATTGATGTCTCTGACAGTTTCAAATGCAGCTGCACACTGCATGACCATATGAATAATTTAATGTTAGCACACATGATGTTGCCAACATCTCTGAGGATACCTCTATGTAATAAGCCCACTTACATGATCTGCAAGATCACTGAAGTCATGGAACGTAAAAGGCCTTGTAGAGGGCAGAAGTGTAAACCACTTTTGGCTAAAATCAAACCAATGTGCCTCGCCCTTTGATCCTGTTTCCTCGATTGATTTTAAATTTTGTATAAATTCAAAGAGAACATCCTCACCTACACAATAAAGATAAATTTACTTCTTCAAGAATCCCAATGCAACCAAGGCAATTGAGGAAGGATGAATCTTACATCGTTTCAAATGCACATTAGAAAGCATCCCCGTGGGAAATTCAGGATAATCAAGTGCCATCTCCATTAAAGCATACCTGAGTCAAATAAATTGCAATTTAAAATTGGATATAAGAAAATACTAGAAAGAATATGCACAAGGGACTCTACCTGTAAATCTCTTGACTGCACAAGATTTTCATAAAATTTGCCACCATTGGATCAAGCTTACTGTGCACAGCTGCAACTCCAAGTGGCCTAATACCAAGTCCTCCATGCCTAACATCCACTCCATCATCCTATTCTCGTGGTGGTGGAACAAAATTATTAGCACAAGTTTGTGACACATTACAAAAGTGTAGTCTATTGGTGATCAGGATTGTGTTATACCATGTCAAGAGGATAAAATTTGTGGGGCTTCTTCTCAAATTTCTTCTCTCTTTCCCAAGGTTCGAATTCATTCCCTGTCAGCTCTTCAAAAAGTCTAGCAAATTCTTTAATAGCATTATCAATGTTTTCCCATTCTTCCAACTGATCATCTGCCCTACCACCATCGCCAATTTTGCCCCTTTTCCGGTACATATGCAATCGGTTCTCAGGTACCATGATCAGTTGCATAATGCAGAAACTGCATTAATTAGATTTATCACTTGATGCCAGACAGAGAAACAAAACCATGAACACAAGAAGAATTTTACGCAATACTTGTTCATTCCACTTTTTTGATTGCAGAGAGTGAAAGCACAGTTGTAAAGTATGCCATTCTTTTCAAATATTTTCCCGCCCTTATCCTGCAACTTCGTGTCCTTGTGTACACCACTTTTCCCATGAACCTTTAGCTGCAGAGGATACACCAAATTTCATTGGAATTTCACATAGTTTTGTGAATTGAAGGTTTCAATTTTCTCTCTGAAAGGTCACACTAACCTCAGCTGCAATAGTCTCGAGTGCCTCTTCGCTCTGTTCCTGCTTGTCTAAAGGAACACCCCTACCTGCTACTGCCAGATCACTGACGATGTCATAAGCATCCATTGGTTGTGCTTCTTTTTTCTCAATGCTATCAATC
>JAMWEH010001375.1:0-38931 GCA_024721245.1 Mitragyna speciosa | reverse complement strand
TTATATTTGATAAATAGTTGGTAGGCACCAAGGACAATAGTTTATTTCATGTTTTATATTATTCTATTTGAGGACTATTTAGTTGGTAGGCAAATGACAGCAATTTATGTTATGTATTTTACCTAAGAGAATTTAATGACTTTGATGGATGTTAAACTTTATTATTCGAAGATGGTTTGCAATGATTTGGAGCATTTTGAAATTTATGTTACCTGTGATTTACAACTGCTTTGATTTTAGAGCCTTGCATATTGGGTGAGTCTAATACACGACGTGTTACACCCAGGCGCGGGGTGTGACACATAAGATGAGTCTTTTTCCTTTTTCATTTTTTATTTCAAGGGTGTTGTTGTTGTTGTTGGGTGTTTGACATGGAATAGTGAATATAAGTGGATGCTGAATGTTTACTGCTACGTGCTAAATGCAAAGATATTAGAAATTTTGTAGCGTCCGCGAGGCATTAGATTATTGGTTTATCACTGATCATTAACCCATAGATAAAGCTAGGTGACAAAAAGGTGGACTAACCAGACCACTATCTTAGAAGTCATGCCTTCGTCTTAGCAGCATTTGCATTATTAGAGCTTCAATGGTGCAAATATCCCAAAAGATACAAAAGCATTTCTAGAACAGAATGACGTGCCCACAACAGTTTTACATAGCAATTTGGCTGAGGTATAGTGATGACAATTACGAGCCTGCTTCCATGAAGCTACCCAATCTTCAAAATGATATTTGCATGAACAAGCTACCAAATTTTAAAAAATGAAATTTGTATGAACTTTATGAATTGAGAATTGCATGAACTTTATGAATTGAGAATTTAATCTGATTTCATTTTTTGATTTTGTTGCATGTAAGTGGGTAGTTTTTGTTCAGAGGTTTCATGCTTCTGTTTCTTTCAATCTTCTCTTGTTCCAGATTTGAAGTCCCTAGTATAGCAACTAGACCAAAAAGCAGGTCCGAGGGAATTTTCTTTTTTCTTTTCCTTTCTACTGGAGAAGATGGAATCCTTGAATAAAAATAAAAAATTAATGGAGATGGATACCAGTGTCCAACCTTCACTATCAATATCCAATAACAAGTGTTTTTGGAGTTTGAAGGAAGTAAAGAGACCCAAAAATTAAGCATTAGAAGGGCAAATTTGTTGAAATATTGCCCCAAAAAAAGAAAATTCGGCATTTGTAGGTGTCAGAAAAATTTTTTTGGTATCTAAAGGCGTCGTGTTGGGAAACGCGGCGTTGAATTTTTTTTTTTTAATTTGTCATGTGTTGCGTTTCCCCAAACGCGGCGCATGAACAATAGCCGCGTTTGGAAAACGCGGGGGCTACTGTTCACGTACTTTTTTACTGTTCACTTTTTTTTTTTTTTTTTTTTTTTTTTACACAGAATAGGTAAGTGTTTAAGGTTTTTTGTATTATTGTTTAGGTAGATTTATAGGATTTAAGTAAAAGTAATTAAGGTAATTCAATATTTGAATTGAAGAATTTTAGATTTAAAAATAATAAACCTATAAATACCAAATTTTGATATACCACTAAATTTTCTAATATCTTATGGGCCATTTTTTATTTTTCGAATGCGAAATCTAGTTTTTAGAGAAAGTGTGCAAAAGTCTTCTGGTAAAATTGTAATTTCAGCACGTAAATACCTTTTTGGTCAATTTTTGATTTTTAAATTCATATTTTATACCCTTGTACAAATTTCTAAATTTTGTAATTTTTTTAGATGAACTACTATTTTTTTGTGTACCACGTCAATTCAAGGGCAAAATAGTTATTTTCAAATTTTTTTTGGAATCTTAAATTCATATTTCATAATTTTAAGCACATTTTATATTTGTGATAATTTTTCAGGTACAAAAAAATAACGATTTTGCCTCAGGTATGTATGCATCATAGAAAAAATAGTTTTTGAACCCGAAAAATTATCAAAAATTTAAATATACGTAAAAGTATGAAATATGAGTTTGGGATTCAAAAATAGCCAAAAAAAGGTATTCAAAAATTGAAATGATTATTTTGTCCTTGAACTGACGTAATACCTAGAAAAATAGTGATTCATCTAGAAAAATTTCAAAATTTAGAAATTTGTACGATGGTATAAATATGAATTTAAAAATAAAAAATTGACAAAAAATGTATTTACGTGCTGAAATTACAATTTTCCGGAAGACTTTTGCACACTTTCTCTAAAAACCAAATTTCACATTCTGAAAAAATAAAAAATGGCTCACAAGATATTAGAAAATTTAGTGGTATATCAAAATTTGGTGTTTATAGCTTTATTATTTTTAAATCTAAATTTTTCAATTCAAATATTGAATTACCTTGATTACTTTTACTTAAATCCTATAAATCTACCTAAAAAATAATACAAAAAATCTTAAACACTTACCTATTCTGTAATTAAAAAAAAAAAGTGAACAGTAAAAAAGTACGTGAATAGTAACCGCCGCGTTTTCCAAATGCGGCTACTGTTCATGCGCCGCGTTTGGGAACACGGCGCATGACAAATTAAAAAAAAAAAATTCAGCGCCGCGTTTAGATACCAAAAAGTTTTTTCTGACACCTACAAATGCCGAATTTTCTTTTTTTTGGGACAATATTTCAACAAATTTGCCCATTAGAAGGGATGCAGAGAACTAATATGACAAATAAATCATCCGTAAGATATATGTCTTATGATTTAAAGGAACATAAGATATATGTCTTCTGATTTAAAGGAATGATAATACAATTAATTATTTTCATTTCTTATTTTAACAATTGCATGACTTAATTTTTTTTTTCCATTTTATTGGGAGGACAAATATTAATCTAGAAAACTTCCCCATGTGGTGGAATTTAATAGCCATCAGATTTTCCAAGTTGTCCTCATTATCTAATCAATACCAAGAATATGTATTGTTTTGCTTGTTTTCAACTTTTGCACTAACATTACTTCATTCAGTTGTGAACAAGACAATAAAATTTCACATTTGCTGGTTTTGATGTACACTTACATGTTAACTCCAAAGACTTTAAGCATGTAATCGTAATCAAAGCTACAAAAGACAGACAAAAATTTTACAACTTCATCTCAACAGTGTGCAACCTGTCTGATGTCTGATTTGTGCCATCATATGATCAATAGTGGGATTGTAAATCTCATGAACCTAGTGAACATCAACAGCCGGCAAGGCAATCTGGTGTACGGGCTTATAAATTGAAACCCAAAGTCTGATATCCCTACAACAAAAAACAATTTTGTTAGCTATCTCCATCATTCATAACCAGCTCACAATGGCCTCATTCTCATTGAAGATTGATCTTCTAAGCCTTTTAGCCATCTTTGCCAATTCTTGGATGGTCAAAGCAGGTAATCCAGATATTACATGTGATTTCTTGATTCCAACAAATGCAAGTGCAACTAATATTGATGGGAATTTCTTTACTTTCACTGGTATTCGCAGTATACTTGGTTCATCAGTACCAAAATTCAAAGTAACAAAAGCTTCTAAGGCAGAGTTCCCAGCCCTTGATGGCCAGAGTGTTTCACTTGCTATTCTTCAGTCCGCTACAAGGAGTGTCAATCTACCTCATACTCACCCTCGTTCTGCAGAGCTATTATTTGTATTGCAAGGTACTCTTGAGGTTGGCTTTGTGGATACAACTAACAAACTCTACTCTCAATCCCTCCAAGTCGGGGACATGTTTGTGTTTCCGAAGGGACTAGTACACTTTCAGTATAATTCTGATTACAATTCAGCATCCACAGATATATCAGCATTTGGTACTGCAAATGCAGGGACAGCTTCACTTCCCACCACTTTATTCGCTACCGGTGTTGATGATGGCATCCTTGCTAAGTCCTTTAAAACTGACGTTGCTACGATTCAGAAAATCAAGGCAGGTCTTGCATCCAGCTCTTAGTTTGGAGCTTCCACCTGATCCTTTCTGTTGCTTAGTTCTTTTATAGATTTTCATTTATTTTATCATAATGAATATGTTGCTAATAACGCTGATTCCGTCCGCGACAATTTCTTCTCAATTTGAATAAACAAAGTAATATCAGACAAGCTTCGATCTGAAGCTCCTGATCTTAGATTTAGGACAACCCAAGCACTTAATACAATCGATTACTGCACGAATTCAAAGTAAGAGGAAGGGCTATAGCTCTGCAGTTTTTTTGTGAAATAAAAATCACAGTGCAGCTAGTAATGACCATATAATCCCGTTGATGCAAGTGTAATTTATGATCAGAATCTGCATAATCAAATGCCCCAGATGAAGCAAAACCTTACGGAAGTTCTGTAACATTCCAGTAACCAACAAGGAAAAACAAGTAGACATCACATTCTCATGCATGGCTTACTGAAATTGGAGCGAAGGGCAAAAATATTGCCTTTGTATTGAAGCAAATATGAAGATGAACATTTGGGATTTCAATTCTTATCTATAGTAGTTAAAGAAATGGTTTTATGGGTCAAAATCAACCTATTTGGATATTCACAGAGAACAGACATGATAAAGAAAAAGCTAAAAAAATAATTAAGCTTGTATAACTTCGAATCTGGCTTTAAACGACGATTGGAAGCTTATTACTTGGGACTCGTGTGAATTCCATCATGCACAAAACATGCGATGACAGGCGTAAATTGGTACAAGCGGCTTTCATGTGATACCCATCCACGTTGAAAAAGTTAAATAACATAGATCAATGTATAAGTTGAGTTTATATACTTAAGTCTAATTTGGAATATTCATTTTGGATTAGTGAGGTCGAAGTCCAAATAGTTGTATTTGATTGCTCATATTTGGTCATGACCCGAACCTCAAGTCCAACTTGGGATATTTATTTTGGACTAGTAAAACGGAGCCCAAATATCAGCCTAACACTTTATATTGATTCTTGAAGTTGTTGTATTGGACGTTCTGATTGCATTTTTAGTGGCTTCACACTCTCTTCGCTGTTAATCATGCTATTTCCTCAACATTTTCCATGGCTTCCTCCTGCTCTATGTTTTAAACTATGGATGCGACATCAAACTGTCTAAATCTGCTACAAGAACAGAGCTATCAACTTGAGAAGTGCAATCCATTTAGTTGTTTCCTATGGCATATGCTATACCACTATATATACATGTTGATTTACTCTTCAATTATACAACGTAGGGCTGGTTCACATACAACCCGGTGGCTTTTGGTGAATGTAGGGTGGTCACCACCACCCTACACAGGAAGTTCCAAATGATTTAGTTCTTATAACAATACTAAAAGCTATAATAGAGTTTGGCATACATTTAATAACTTGATTTCAATCTGAAACTTATGGTGTTTGGAGTCGCCAGAACCTGGTTTTAGCTTTGTACAATTTATAAAGGGAATGGAAATCTCTCGAGCTGTGAACAACAGTACCGCATGTTGGGCAATTTATTGTATGGGCTTATAAATTGAGGGCCTAAGTATGATATCATTACAACTTGCTAACAATCTTCATCACTCATTCCTCTGACTCAGGTCAGCCGGGAAATAACCAAAAGGTTCTTGGTTCAATTCTCAAGCGCCCCTGTTTCCTCTGTCCTTTCCCTTTGTAAGGCTTAGTGTCTCCTTTGAGCCGAAAAATAATCTTCAACTCATAACCTGCTTACAATGGCCTCATTCTCGTTCAAATTTATCCTTCTAATCCTTCTAGCCATCTTTCACAATTCTTAGACGGGCATAGCAGGTGATCCGGATATTTTATCTGATTTCTTGGTCCCAACAAATATAAATGCAAGTCAGATTGCTGGGCACCTCTTTACATACAAATATTCTCACACAGGATACACAGTAAACCGAGCCACCAAAGATGAGTTCGCAGCTATTGATGGACATATCATTGCACTTGCTGTCCTACAGTTCCCTGCTGGTAGTGCAAATCCACCTCATACTCATCCTCATTTTGCAGAGCTATTATTTGTCATGAAAGGCAATCTGGAGGTTGGTTTTAAAGATACCACCAACAAACTCTATACTCAATTCCATGGAGCTGGGCACGTGTTTGTGATTCCAAAGGGACCATAGAGCCCTATCACATCAGTTCAATTCTCGTTGCAGATTACCAGCAACAGCTACTGCTTTATTTGGGAGTGCAAATCCTGGGGAACATTTCCTGCAACTTAGATCAATTGGACCTTCCATTTGAACTTTGCAGTTCTTAGAGCTCTTCTATAAATATATTTCAATAAATGTATTGAAATTCTGTCCTTTCTGATAGACGTAAATCAATATATATGAGTATCTGTCATTTGTTTGACTGGACTGCTGAGAGAGTCTCCATTCAGCTTCAACATCTATTCTTATATTTAAGTGAACTGGAATATTCTAATGCAATTAAATACTCGTACTAAAGTCAGAAGTCAGAACAAGAGGTAATCACAAGATACTGCAGCTAGTGTATGAATCAAGAGTACAATATTAATTCTTGTAATGAGCTTGTTAAAGTAATGATGATGTCCTGGATTTGGCAGTCCTGCAAAAGCCGTTTAAAATTGTGGTTACCAGTACTGAAAGCATCTAGGCATTCTTGATGGAAGTTGGAGCTGAGACAAAATGGTAAGGTTTCAAATACAATTTTCCAGTATTGAAAGAAATAGGATCAAAGATTAACAGGACACGAGGTATTGCTAGAATAATGATTCTGTTAAGATGAAACAGGACACGAGGTATTGCTAGAATAACGATTCTGTTAAGATGAATCCTAGACAACATTTTTATCAACAACGACTCTAAATTAAGTTGCACAGATATGCAATTGAAAACTATAAACAAGTCAATAAATTAGCTGAAAAGTAATGTCTGCAGTGTATAGCTTTGAAACTGGTATTTGATTCCAGTTAAAGCCTACAGGCCTATTACCTTAAGGCTTATGTAATCACATGTTCCAGAATCAAATTTGCATGAACTTCCTCACTCTGAACATACCAGGAACTCAAGTAGGCCATCTTCAGTTACAATGGGGCCTTTATCAATCTCGGATTACATTGCAATATACATAGTAGTATCTGTATATACTTTTTGCGGCTTCATGCTACCTCTTGTGCTGGTAATCCTGCAATCTCCTTGAGAGGTTTCCACACGAACTTTCTCCTGCACCAGTTATGAATTTTGACACCTCAATAAGTACCCAATCCACAAGGTAAAATATGCCAGTGCCCTTAATAATTTCAATAAGCAGAATTTGAGGTTTTTTTTTTTTTTTTTTTTTGGGATTTTGTTTTTCATACGGTATGCCTTGCAAAAAAAACAAAGCAATAAAGGCAGATTCTTTTACCAGTTTCCGCATTCTGCAATGACCCTGACTCTTGGCCTCAATGTAGGAAGTAATGCAAGAAACTGTAGTTCAGCCTTTGATAAAACCTAAACAGTCAAAGTCACATAGCACCAGTAGATGATCATAATTTAACACATTGAAGTAAACTTACAACAAAAAAATTGTGTCAACCTTTGCTTCAATTATCCAAACCACAAGTCCCTTAGCATTTGGTGGAAGTAATGAGAGCCTGTAATCAACCTCAGGTGGGAAATACCACCTTGCAATTGGTTGCTTGCCTATATGAGCCTGCAAACATTGTATTTTCAAAACAGAATTTCAATATTTTAGTCATTCATAAAGAAAATGTAGAAAACAACCAAAATATGCTAAATACTAAGCCTCTTGAAACATTTAATACCAAAATATGCTAAATACTAAGCCTCTTGAAACATTTAATCTACATATTTAAATTAAAAAAAAAAGCAGACTCACCGGGCAGACAGGGTGAAATTTGGTTAGAGTAGTTTCAGGATCACCAAGTCCACGAGCACTGAGGTCCAAGAAATAATATCCTTGATATCTTAGCCGGTTAAGATAACGTCCCTCGTATCCTCCCTCATGAGGAGAGTATATAGCCAAGGCTTTGTGCTCTTCAACATCTGACAACCACTGGCCTAAATCAAACTTGATCAGATCACCTCCAATGAAGTCCTCTAGACTAACATTACATGCCACATTTGTCTTCTTACAATGTCTTCCAACACCTCCAATGCGACTCTGCTTTCTGGTCAAATTTATTGTGCTTGTTATGTTGTGGCAAATTAACCTTTGTTGTTTATGAGTGGATGATGAAGGTAGCAAAGTGCCATGGTATGAGCAGGCTGCAGATGCCATTTTTGTTTCAAGAAGTTACCTACAAGATTGATGGGGTTCAGGCCATAGGAAAAAGAAATTTTAAGGAACTAAATTCAAGATGAAACTGTTTTGTTGAATTTAAGAGTTCTATGGTGGAGAAACAAGATAAGGAGCAATGACTCTCCGATGTGCTTTTGGACACTATATGATATGCTAAGCATGTCATAAACACCACATTTTGAGTGGTCGTCTATGGACTGGGGACTCAGCCATTACGGGTAATAATTGTACAGGTATGGTCCAAAACAGTAAATTTATATACTAGTATAATAAAAGTACACATTTAATCAACAAGCATAAAACTACAAGCGATTGTTTTTAGAATTTGTGTTCTAAATCGTTCACTGCAATCAAATTCAAATAAAACTAAATTCATACCTTGAATTGTGATCTACAATTACACATGCAACTGTAGATACCCTTTTATCGTTTTCTTCACATAAGAGGAATTTGTGGATACATTTTAAATAAAAAATGTAAATTTATCAATTTTCAAAAAGATTCTTATATGAATAAATAAAAAAAAAAATTTTGTGAGAAAAAGTAAAAAGAACTTAGGACGAGATTGTTATTCCCTTATATTGCAACTTAGGTAAAAATTTTTAGATGACGTATGTAAGCAAAATTTTTTATTAATAAGTCGTGTCCATAGCCCAACACCAATTGCAATACAATCATATATAATTTTCTTTTCCCTATTACAAGCCTACAAGGACAATGCATATAGTGAACAGTGAGACTTCATATTGTCTGAACCATTGTTATAGGACAACCAAAAAAAAAAATTGAAATATACATCATTGAAAACAAAATCCAATTTCATGAGATTCATCGATTCATCAGGAAACCAACAAAAAAAAAACAAAAAAGAAAATACAAGATCTCGATAAACAAAACGGATATTAAATAGAACGTATTGGATAGAAGTTCCGACTTTGTTATTTAGTGTTCACTGCCCGGCATGAACTCCTAATCTGTCCCTGGGTCCCTGTGAGAACTTGGACAGCACCCAATTTGATCATGGCGGCACCAAATTTAGTAGAGAAATCAAACCCATTTGCTATTGCAGTTACAGTGTCCTTAGTTGCTGGATGCAGTGCTAGTTCTTGATCAATTTGAAGAACACCTCTGTGCAACATTATTTGTTGATAATAGGAGTTGTCAACAGTTGATGACCTCAAAGGGTTCTGATCAAGATTGGCAGTATTATCAACTGTAGCATTCTGAGGACAAATAGATCTCAGGAAAAATAGCAGTGATAAGCTCATGGTTTTATCAGGTTGCCCGGTATTTTGGAAATTGTAGAGACGATCTTTGAAGAGAGAACAATGAGCAACTCCCACGGTGTGACCACCTTTAATATATACGAAGAGAAAAATTAAAAATGGCCAATCAGTAAACACATTTCAAACTAAAATCAAATCAGAAATAATTCTACACTGCTAACTCAAAATAATAGGAGGTCTTTTGTTACTTTTGCTTCTAATTTGGATTTTAATTTGTGTTGATTGAAACTTTTAGATTAAACTAGTAATAACTCACGTGCTTTGCACGTGATGTTTTTGCAAAATGTAACATCTTTTACATATTAAATTTTTTGAAATATTTTTATTATACATACAATAGCGAAGTGATTATATGCTTTCTTTTTCTTGTAATAATTGTTGTTGAAAAACATAATTTCAAGTCATAATATCAAAATGTTTGAACTATATGTAACACCTTTTATATATTGAATTTTTTGAAAATTTTTTACTATAACTACAATAGTAAGGTGATTCTTTTTCTGGTAATACTTATTGTTGAAAAATATAATTTTAGGTCATTATATCAAAATGTTTGACCTATTTCTTTAAAGATCTGTAGAAAATGCATAGCTAGCACAATGATACAAACATTGATACTAAAATCTTTTTAAATACTAAAATTCAAGTAAAAATTTAAAATATACATAGCACTAATAAATAAAAATACAAAAATAGCATTAATAAATAAAAATACAAAAATACAACACCAATTATAAAATCGCCCATCTCTTTTCCTATTCAAATCATAATTTCAAAAAATGGACAACTTCAAACCCAAGGTAATTAAAATTACATACACGTAGGTAGAATAACATGCGATTTTTTATACATCTTTCTTTATATATCAAGGTGTACAATCATATCAATATCCGAAATATAACTTGGATTTTTTGTCAAGCTTTGATTATGGGTGCCTCTATTTTTGTCCTATGTCTATTGTTGAGTGTAGCATCATAATTTGAAGCCAATTAAAAAATACATATACATCCACATTCGGAAAATTCTCTCAAATAAGAAATTAGGAGTAACTCATAGATAAACTGAAAAAAAAATTAATAAAGCAAGAGAAAATAGACACGTTTTGGCAAAACGCATATGAATTGAGGGGGTGTACTAATCTTTTTCTCTTCTTCTTTTCCTCCACCATTGTAAATACCTTTCAAACTTATTCATGGCAATTGAAATAAAGCATAAGCAATTTTTGTAGTTAGTGTTAGTAAGAGATTGATATATTAGATGGTGAAGTGAAAGGGTACTTAAATGGCATTATATGAGGAATTGAAGGATTTGGTAAATTAATTACAAACATAATGTAAATTAAAGGATTTTATAACTCCTCCTCAAGTATAACATAATCAATAGCACTCAATCATACCGTTTTTGCAAGCTCTTCTAATTCTTGAAGTCATCCATCATTTTCTTCGCAAATCCAAAGTTAAAACATCTCCCTCTATTAGAATATTTAATATATATTCAGTCGTGGGTTCTAAAATAGCTATTTATTTAGTTATATAGCTATGAATATGAAAAATACCAATGTAATTTCAATCAAACAAATCCCCCTACCACAACTCTTTTACTTCCAATACTCCCTTCTCCCTCTTATACCAGAGTAATGTAAATTAAAAGATTTTGTAACTCCACCTCAATTAAAATACAATCAATTTCATTACAGTACTCAATTACAATATAATCAATTTCATTATAGTACAAAAATTTCATTTAGCACTCAATTACAACACAATCCATTTCATTAAGGCACAAAAAGACATTTTAGAAGGACAATTTAGGCATATTTAAAAACTAACACACAAAGTGCAAAGACTCTAAACCTATCTAAGACTAACCATACTTTTAAAGAGAGAATAGATTATCGCAAAAAGAAATTCCCAGTTGATTGTTTCACAAACTAAAGATAACTCTGAAATTAAAGAAGAGTAAAATTCTCCCAGCAGATTAAAAGTATATGTGGTGTATGTAGTATGTGCAGTTTGACAAAATGTGATGAACGTACCAAGAAGATAGACCATGTCCACCGTGTTGAGCCCTTTCTTGGCGAATGCCTTGATGGAATCTGAGACTGAAATTGAAGGAGCTGGGAGATTCACATTCTTGGCTAGCGAGACTGTCCCATCTCTCCTTCCTGTTTGCACAATGTACCTTCCGCCACCACCCTGCATATATAGGCATTAGATAATTATTAATCAGATATGAGCTCAATATTATGTTAGATAATTTAATGCTACACCATGTCATGTTATACAATTGAAATTTAGTTGTGTTTAATTGAGAATTATTGCAATAATAATGTTTAGTTAATTGAGAATTAGTGCACAATGGAATGCAAATTTTCATTAATAGAAGAAAGTTGAAGAGAAAGATGATAATCATATACCAGGGAAACAGCATCTCTAGTAGCCAGAGCAATGATATCAGCACAGGAAACCACACCAGGGCAAATTGCCTCAACAGCAGCCTTTGCCGCATCAATAAGATCATACCCTCTGACACTAAAATTTGGTGGTGCAGTTTTCTCACTGTTGGTTCCATCGAGAAGAATGGATGCATCACAGCCCTTTCAATCGCAGACAAAATATCAACAATCAAACATTACTAGTAACATATATTTTAATTTCAAGCATAAATTATGAAGTTAAACAAAGAGAGAAAATAAATCTTCTTACGTTAACAAAGCAATCATGGAATTGCATGCGTAGTAGAGCTGCAGGAATAGTAGGATCCTTAAAGAACCATGTTTGGACAACTCCTCTAACAATTGCCTCGACATCGGCTGTCCTATTGCATTTTCCTAGGTAGAAACCTACCTTCAGTGTCTCTGATGCACATTGACCAGAGAAGGTCACAAAAATGATCCCGAGGGCTAGTGTTACCAAGGCAGCTTTCGACATTTTCTTGATTTTGCTCTTCGTTTTTCTTTGTGAATGTTAGTAGCATATTTGTTCCATATATTTATAGGTAAATGATGAAAAACAATATGTAGTTTGTTTGGATTTTGCAAAGCATGGCTCGCACTACCATTTCTACAAATTGAAGTAGTAGGTTCTCTCTAGTCTCTACCTTAACAGAACGTGCAGTCACGTAAACAAGTAATTAGGTGGATTTGCAGTAAAATATATGGGATTAAGGGAGTATGGACCAATTGTTTAAACAAGAATAGCCGACACACATGTTGAATGCTTTGTATCTTGGACAGGTGTTTTTCTTTGAGATTATAATATGTTTTCAGAAGACCAAATTATAGAGACTCCCTTGAAATTGGAAGGAGAAAAGAAATTAAGCCAGCTAAAGAAGATTTTATAATGTCATTAAACTAAGAATCAAGAAAGATTTGACCTTGCGATTATTCATTTTAAGGATCATATGTTGTGTCATGAATCAAAAAAATTGGGCACCTAAGATTATGAAGCTTGGAATGGAAGTGACAGTTTTTGGCAAAGGAGCATTTTCACTATTAGGCTTTATTTTGTGTTTTTAAAAATATACGTTAGTATACTTCATAAGAATAACAGTGTAGGCAGATAATCTAATTTGTTGAAAGCCCAAAAAAAAAAAAAAAGAAAGTGTTGATCTAGCCAAGCCATATTTCGTTTGGTAATAGTTCAACTAATTATTTATGACTATTACAAAAGGAATAATTACGGAAAAAGAAATTCAACCAAAGAGTAGACTGGATACCTTACGAGACTTCAAATGTATTAATACTCAAAATACATATCTTGAAATAATTGTTTCTTATTTGAGTTAAAAATTTTAAAGGATTTTAATTAGAAAAACCACTTCTATCATCTACTTTATCAAATTTAAGTTGATATATTGAGCCTAATTTGCCAATGCAGTTATAAACTTAAAGAGCAATTACATATTACAAATTAATATAACTGAAAATATATTTGGTAGGTGGGCACTTTTCCATATTCTTTCTCAAACGTTTTCACATAAAGAAATCCGAGAGAACATTTTGAAAATGAGTTTGTGCATGAACTATCAGTTGTTCAAAATAGTAGTCTGATGTAGTAGCGGAATCATGACAACAGATTGTCTAGAATAATATTCAATAAAATCTTTCCAGGACCAGTCCAGAAAATATAATATCGAATGTTGTAAGCCGTAAATTATTTCGAGCATTACGACGAGCCAGTAATAAATATATTTTTGGAAAGATCATATTGTAATATTAAAAAAAAAAAAGCATTTTGGCAAAATCAAAAGCCAGTGGTAAAGATACAAATGGGAAATAAAGGAATTATAAAATAGAAGAGAACACATCAAATTAGCTCTTTCTTGATAGAAGATCACAGCTTCTAGGATTTGTTCACTTTTCGACATGATCTTCTAATCTCTCCTTGATTCCCAGTGAGAACTTCGACAGCACCCAATTTGACCATAGCTTGACCAAATTTACTAGAGAAATTCACACCTTTGGCTATGGCAGTCACTGTGTCCTTAGTCAATGGGTCCAGTGCTAGCTCCTGATCAATTTGAAGAACCCCTCTATGGGAAAGAATCTGCTTATAAAAAGAATTATCAACAGTCCTTGAACTAAGAGGGTTTTGGTCGAGATTCACTGGTTTGCTGAATCCAGAATCTTGAGGACAAGTTCTTCTCAGCTTGCTCACTAGCTTAGTATCCATGGAAGGGTCTGGTTTCCCTGTGCCTTGGAAATCGTAGAGCCGATCTTGGACGAAGGAACAATGCGTGATTCCGACTGTATGAGCACCTTTAATGAAGAAAAATCCATAGAAAACTTATTGGCTATTGCTTTTGAATGGTCAAACATGAGAACTGGAAGATGTAAACTTCCATACTGATAAATTAACGTGCATTAATAATGTATTATGCATACGTAAGGCAGACATAATAATTTTTTAGTTTTGATTACCAGTCAAATTAAGCCAAATTATTAGTAGTCCATTACCTTAAATATTATCAATCTAACAAATATTTCATAAATTGTGATATGTAATAAAGAACTATTCCTAATTCTTAAGGGAAATAAGAGTGAGAATGTTGTGAGATAGGTGACATACCAAGGAGAAAAACCATATCCGTGGAGTTGAGTCCTTTCTTTGCGAAATCATCAATGGCATCAGATATTGACGCTGAAGGACCTGGAAGAAACACATTTGATGACATGGAAACTGTGCCATCTCTTCGTCCTGTTTGTACTTCATATCTCGTTCCTCCACTCTGCATATTTTTATATATTCGTCAACACTAATTCTAGTAATCGAATTCAATCAAAATTTGTTGAAAATGTTCTTTTTTCATAAGGGGGAAAAAGATATCAACTAATTACCAAAGACACAGCATCTCTAGTCGCCATGGCAATAATATCAGCACAAGAAACAACATCTGGGCAGGCTTCTTCAACAGCAGCTTTTGCAGCATCAATGATTTCGTAACCCCTAACACTTGAATTTGGAAAAGCAGTCTTCTCACTGTTGTCTCCATCTAGTAAAAGCGACGCATCGCAACCCTTTTCATCATTAATAAAATGTTAGCTGTGGCCATTTATTGAGTAACTTGATGAAGAAAAAAAATGAAGAAGGGAAGTAGAAAGAATTATTGCGGATTTTCTTACAGTCACAAAGCAATCATGGAACTGCAAACGTAAAAGAGCTGCCGCGATGGTAGGATCTTTCTTGAACTGTGATTTAATGACATTGAAAACAGTTGTTTCAACATCTGTAGATTTACACTTGCCTTTGTAAAAGCCCACTGTCAATGCAGCATTGCATTGATCTGTGAAGATCACAGAGACAAAAGCAATAACAAGAGTCACTGTTGCTCCCTTCGACATCATTGGTTTATTTTTCTTTGTTTGAATTTGGATTGGTACAGACGTTACACTTGTGTTCCCTCCCTTTTATAGCCATCGAACTAAAGGGAAACTGCAGTACCAATCAAAAGACAAAATTGTCGCTCCAGGGCGGCAAAATGGATTTTGGAATATCCTCAAGGGACTGTTAATAACCCCGCCGGTACTGAAACCATTAAAATAACACCCCCAACAATTTATTGGGTATTGCACGAAGCGAAAGAAGATTGGCCCGAACAAGAATTAAATGAGCTATACAGCATAAACTTAAAGAAATTTCCCTTTCTTGTTTAAGGGGAAGATTATTTTAGCCAACTCCCTTTTCGACAATGATATTGAGCATTTGTCATGAAATTTACTGTGTGAGTTATATCAACTTAGACTCGTGAAAAATATACTTTGTTATTTGTATTTTGAATCAACAGATGACAGATGTATATTATTTTGGAGATTGATCCTATCAAATCTCACAATCATGCATTAAAATATTGTTCGTTTTCTCTTAATATATATAAAACATTGTAATGCTTATGGTCATTTCACAACTTGGCTTCATTGATTGATTACAAGATGAAACTGCCATTTGGATGAGGTTCAATCGACTAACTTTTTTCATGCAAAACCAAAAAAATAACATTAGTAGATAAGTAGCATGGCGACATTGCTTTTTAATTACAAATAGACTGCATATTTGTATGCTTTTTGGCAAAAAGAGGAAGCGGAGTGAGATTGTTGGGAGAATCAGTCTTTCTGGGCAATGAAAGAATCCTTGCAAGTTGTCCATTTGTAAACCAAACTGTTTGCACGTATACGCCACTATGCAGTATTTGGCAGTATTTGGCTATCGTATATGCATGGTTAAAAATGAATTTATCACGTATCATAAAAAATTTGGAACAAATATCACCAGTATATATAATCTAATTAACAGTAATTAAATAATTTAGCCTTCAAGAAAAATAATCTTATGAGGCACAAATTAATTACAAATTTTTTTTTTATTTTAAGGTTTCATCAAATTTAGAATTTTCTTTTTATAATCTATGGAGAACTTTCGTTAAGCTTCAGAGAAGTTAAATGAGTTCATAGCTAAGAAGCTAATGGAAACAGAGACAGATTCTAAACTTGTTCTTAGTTTAAGAAGGACAATTTCATGTTTATATTCATGATTAGTTTTATGAGAGATAATTGCATGTTTATATTCATGGTAAATTTTATGAGAATTTTAATGTTTAGTAGGTTGTTTTGATAATTGTGAATCCTTAGCTAAACATCAATTGTTTCGGAAAGTGCTAGGGAAAGATTTTGTGACCTTCGGATATTTTAGTTATTGAATATACTCATTATTATGAAAAAATTCTTGTCTCCTTTACATGAAATTATGGAAGAACAAAGCAGTAACCAGACATATTTCATAATTTATACCGAAATAATGTTTTGTTCCTTTTAAGGAATAAGGCAAAATTGTTGAAGAAGTCAACACTAATATCACTTGTCTCCCTTAACCCTTCTTCTAAATCCTATTGATGGATATTTTGAGAGCCATAAACAAGAAATATGCGAGTAAAAGAAATGACAAACTAGGAAGTTCTCAATATATAACAAAGCATTAACATTGTTCTTTTGTTGGTAAAAACACTGATAACGTTCAAACCATATTTGGACTCATAAATCTTTCTTCATTAATCCAAACAACAAAGTAAGACCAAAATTTGAAACTCGATTACAATGATGAATGATTTGATTAACACTAAAGTCGAAGTCATGAAGGTTATGATCCGCAATATATAAAACAAAAACATAGCAAACCAACATAATGACAGTGAAAAATACTGAATAGAAGCATTAGACTTTAGAAGCATCAGACACATGCAAGTAGTGATCATCATGAATAGTACTTGAAATTTTCACCATGTTACTAAAAAGTCATATAAGTTATTTGTAATAATTTATAATTTTTTAAAATTATTTTATATTTTTCACAACAATTGGATTGAATCATTTCTCAAAATTTGTATTATTAGTTGGAGCAGGAGTGACAACCATTCACATCCCAAGTCTACAAAATGTCTAAACTAACCTTAATTGAAGAAGAACAAAATAAACTATTCAAGGACAAATTCGTCACAAAACCAATAAGTGAACCTGCAAAGTCCAAACTCCAAATTCCCCAAATAGTCGTCCATTCTTTTCCTTCTTTCCGACAAACCACCAAAAATCTTTCATCCCTTCTCCAAAACCCCATGGGCAAAAAGGTAAAATGGAGCTGGACCTCCGCCCTGATTGGCGCAGCAACCGCCACGGCCGCCTCCGCAATACTCTCGTCCAAGCCACGTGACCCAACTTTCCACCTAATCTCCATCAACCTAACCTCCATAAAACTCAACTTCCCCGTCTTAGACACCGAATTAATCCTCACCGTCCACGTCACCAACCCCAACATCGCGGCCATCCAGTACTCCTCAACCAACATGTCTATCTACTACTCCGGCTGCCTTCTCGGCTCGGCGCGGGTGGACGCGGGGTCACAGCCGCCCAGGTCCTGCCAGCTGCTCCAACTGCCTGCTCGGCTGAGTGGGCTGGAGCTGGCTCACCATGCGAAGCAGTTCTTGGCTGACGTGGCGAGGAGGGAGATGGTGCTGACTGCAGCGGTGGAAATTGAAGGAGAGGCTAAGGTGCTGTGGTGGGACCATAAGTTTAGAGTGCACGTGGATAGTCACGTGACCGTTGACCCTGTTTTTCTTGATGTTATTGAACAGGAAAATAAGTCGGAATTAATGCTCTTTGATGCCTGATTTTATTTTATCTTCTCACTATCTCATGTACTTTTTAAGGGAACGAAAATGAAGATTTTGAGGCTCTCTCTCTCTCTCTCTCTCTCTCTCTCTCTCTCTCTCTCTCATGTTAAATTGTAGCACACTAGAGAATGAGTGTACAATTGTATAAAATTTGCTTAAAATAATAGCATAACTTAGTTCTACATTCCCAAGAATCATATAATGGATGTTTCGTGCGTTATATTTTAGTTGAATGAGTGACTAGTTTTTTAGTTGGTATGTTTGTAAATAACTTATCATGTTAGTTAAAGTTTGAAGAAGAATAGAAAAAAGTTTTTTTTTTTTTTAACAAAAAAATACCATGGACTGGACTAAAGGTAGATGAAGTTTGGAGTTGCTAGTTTCAAAAATAATAAAAGAAAAAGAATAAAAAAATAGTTAAAAATGGGATACCATAGACTAAACTAAAGGTAGATGTTTTGTGTAATGTATAAGATATGAGAGAAATTTGGGAGTACAAACAAAGGGAAAGCTGTAGTAGAAATTTTTTGTTCCAAATAAAAAGAGAGAGGAAGTTTTGGAAGGCATCTTTGTCATGGTTGTGTGAAATCGATAAAATAGAGTAGACAATTTTAAAATATAGATACATACATATATACATACATATATATATATATGTATATATGTGTGTGTATATGACCATTGAACTCTGTTATTTTCAAATTTGCTACTAAACTATTTAAAGGTTCTACTTATGGTCACCAAACTATTCTTATTTTTGAATTGACTATTGAACTCTTAAAATAATAATCTCAACAACTAGTAGAATCTTTTGAATTATACAATTTTTAATAGTTTTACGGTCCAATTGAAGTAAAAAATAATTTGGTGGCTATAGGTATATGTTTGAAATAGTCTAGTGATCAATTTGAAATAACAAATAATTTAGCGAGCACGAGTGAACATGAAAACAGTTTAATGATATATAGATATTTGCCCAAAAAATATTATCCAAAAACATGTCACAGCGGCTAAAATTTACATTATAATTTACTTATTTATTGTTAAAATTTTTTTTCCAGTTTATACATCTATTTATACGCAAAGATTTTTGGGCCCAACAACTTTCATTATTTACATCTCTTTTAAAGTCGAGACTGGAAAATCCTTGATGGCCACGTGTCAAACACTGTTGTTTTTGCCTAAGTGGGCTGAACTGTTTCGCCGAGCGGGGATGGTCAGGTTTATGGTTCTCTACTAAGATTTTCTTGATTGGTTTTTTGCCTGATTGGGCTTAGTTTCTCTATTTAAGATATTCTTAATTAGTTTTTTGCCTGATTGGGCTTTTGCCTGCTGCCGAAGACCGAAATTTGCAAGCCTCTTCTTTCAACTGACCCCGGTATTTTCATTGTTCTGTCTGTTAATTATGGCTGAAATGTGCCAAATTGAAAAAGAAAAAAAGAAAAAAAAAATAAAGGAGAAATGTGGCAATAAGCTTGCTGTTGTTCCCTAACTTGGCAGGGGATAGTACCATATTCTCTGATATTTTGAGTCATTTGCATGGCCACTTGGAAGCACAGTATCCACAGATTCAGTCAACAAGATGCAAGTTGGGCGAGAGACAGATTGCTTTTTAGTGTTCAAGGACTTGGTACGTGTCTTGCCATGTGTGAACATTATTCAAAGATTTTCTTGTCAATAAGATCCTGTATGACTTCATAAATGCTTCTCCATACAAGTACCTGTCATTACTTTTGCTTTAATGCTCTTTAATCCAGAAATAACGATCCATAACTGTCATTACTTTTGCTTTAATGCTCTTTAATCTAGAAATAACTTCAGAACAAGTCTAAGATTCTTCATCAAAATATGAAGTGCCTCTGAGCCCTGGAATCACCTGTATTCTAGTCTATACCTGTGTCCCAGACTCCTAGTCAATGTTCTGGCGCTTTCTTTTTTCTCTTTGTCATGGAGGGTGCCCATCACTAAAAGGATGTTATGCAGGAAATCTTAAATTTGAATAGCTGTCTTGATCTTTACGTTAATGTGGTGCATGGCCGCTCAGAAAGTTCTGAGTTTGGAAACCTCATTTTCTTTTGAGGGGCACTGCAACTTTGATTTCTCGTTTGTATAGAACTTTTGCTCAAAAAATCACAAAATTTTCCATGAATGTTTTCTCTGCTGGTTGATTTGAAACAGTTGGCAGAACCAAGCATTGTTTAGTGCGTAAGACCTAAGATGTGGCACGATTTCTAAATTCTGCTTTAGGGAAACAGTTCACTGAAGTTTTGAGATTACTGCTGCTCCTTTTCCGCTGGAAAAAAAATTGAAAATCAAGGGTTGGTTATAAGATAACCTGTTCACAAGATTTTAGTTTGCACCTTCTTGCACTCGCTGTTTCAAGTTGAATGTCAGGGATTGGTTATAAGATAACCATTTTTCAAGATTTCAGTTTGCACCTTCTTGCAGTTACTGTTTCATAGTATTTCCATAGAAGTTAGTAGCGTAACAGTGCTCATTCCCAATACCGTGCGCTTTAGCATGATTAGTATAAACTGCATTCTTCTTCAATTTGCATAATAAAGGTCCGTGAGGATTGTGAATCAAATGTGTAAATGATGAAGCTGTGCTATAAGACACTTGATTTTACCACAAGATCAAGAACATATTCAGCTATTACTCTGTTCTGATCAATGACTCTTCTTGTTTATTTTCTGAGTTGAAGGAGAAAATACGGCAAGGAAAGGTTTATACATTTCCAGTAGGAATCAAAATTATCCGGAACATAAGATGGAAAGAGGAAAAATTAAACCAAAAAAAAGGGAAGAACAGAGAGAATTAAAAAACAAAAAAGATCTACTAGAAAATTAAAGATGAATCCATCAGTTGCCTACGTCAGTGTTCTATTTATTTGCAAATTAAAATTTTAAAATTATGTTGCAACTTGGAACTTTTGGCTGCAAAAGAATCAAAAAAGATTGGGAGCTCTCTACCTATTCCGAGCTATCTTGGACATTGTTGGTCCTGATCAGAGCATCATTTTCTTCGATCTTTCCATCTTCAATATCCTGGTGATGCTTGTGCTCATCGTCATAATCATCTCCATCGGTTTCCTCATTCACGTCCTCAGAATCATCATCATCTTCCTCTTCCTCATCACCCTCAAGAATTTCATCATCTGATTGAATAAGTTGCAACCTCAACCGTCCATCTTCTCTGCATGCATGCAAAAACTCCTGAGTTGGAAATCTAATCTCCTGAAGAATAAACCTGCCATCTTGCCTATATGATTTAAAGCACACCCAAGGCTTTCCTGTCTTGCTTATACAAGATATTGGGGGAGGAAATGACCCTTTACTTGTCCTTGTTCTTTTCGATTCCTTACAAGGATTCTCATATTGTGCCTGTCTCGTGAACCATATTTTCTCCTCAGGGTGCTGATGAGTATCGAAACTTGTCTCATTTCCCAATTCCTCCACGTCATCAGAACTTTCAAATCCAAGCCCCTCTGTGCATAATGATAAACTTTCAGAATTCATCGAAGAAAAGCTATCACTATGCTTGTAATGTTTCTTCTGGCTACTTGGATAATAGCTTGATGTGGAGCTTTTGCTTCCTTCATTGTTGTTTGTGCTTTCACCATTTTCTTGATTAATGTCTGCCAACAATGAAGATGATGACGACAACGATAAGGATGAACATGGAGATGATTCAGGGACAGAAGGAGAAGACGATGAGGAAGAAGACTCAACTTTGTTCTCTTTGAAATGCAGTTCTCCAAATATCTCAGTAAAGGAAGAATCTTCAATTGGTTTCATATTCTTAATGTGCTTCCAAGGAGAAAGGGACTCAAGTAGTGTTGAATTTTCTGATAATGGCTTCTCAAAAATTTGTTGAAGGCTTCCACAGACAGCCATGGTTCTACTTTCCAGTGTATTCCTGGAAGATGGTTGCAAAAGAAAAAACATAAAAGAACACTAAGCACCTGATTTATTCATGAGAGAGAGAGAGGATGAAGCTAAGGCTAACAGGGAGATATGCACGGGAAAGGCATGGTTTTGCTGATAAAGTCAAGAGAAAAAGTGGCATTTATTGGCGATGCTAGTTTCCAGGGAGAGTGGAACAAGGATGGGTGGTTATCAAGCTTCGGGTGAAAGTAGTGGTCACAGTTCGGGTAAATGACTTTGCCTTGTCATCTTTGCCAGCTGAAAACTGGCATATACCAAGGTTTTATTGTGCTCCATATCCCAGAGATTTTAAACCTTATTTTCTGGGAAACCGTTGTACTATCCTATCCCGATCTATCTACTGTTAACCATATCCTCCACCTCCAACTCAGGATAGCTATTATCCGACTCATATCCTGTCTATCTACTGTTACAGAAACAGCTAAGGAGAACCAGAAGGAGAGAAACCCCGCATAAAAAATTATCGTACTCGTATAGTTTACGTCTAGTTACCATTCCTGCTTTCAGTTGGAGTTGAGTAGGTTAAGTTCCCTTTTCCCTTCCCCCAATTGTCAAAAAAAAAAAAATTATCGTACTCCAATCTATCTACTGTTAAGTGACTCCAATTCATCTCTCTCGTATCCACCACCTACACCTACTAAGGAAAGCCAACTAGGTTGGGATAGGGGGAGGGGGGACTGGAGGGGAAAATTATTAAATACATGGTGTGACAATCATATGGTGCATTAGATCCAATAATTATCGTCACGCAGTGATAGTGAGTCATACCTTATAGTATTTGGTGATTTATGATTAGTTTTGTTATAGCACATGACATGCCACTTAATGCGTGTGATGCATCTAATAGCTAATACACACTCGACTGGAGGGAGAGAAATTTTTCTTCCAACCTAGGAATACTGCCTACATGCTATACCTAAGAATTTTTTGTCTGTTAGGGCATCCACAATGGATTATACTCTTTAGAGTTTAATCCATATGCTACGTCATAAATTCACTAAACCCACTTTCATTATACCATCAATCATCAATGGATTATACCCTTACAGTATAATTACATGGACCTACAATTGCATATTTACTTTAATAATTCACAAAATATATCCCATAAATAAATAAAATTTTGTTAGAAAATAATTTCATTATTTGTGGAAAATAATTTATGGGCTTTAATTGAAGTACACACTTTCTAATTTTTTTTTAAAAAATATTATTATTAATTTTTTGTTTTCAATAATATTTTTTTTCCCTAAACCCCAAAAATAACTTGGGTAATTTTGGTGGTTTTGATTTTGTGTAGAGGATGAATATTGTATAAATTTTTTTAAAACTATTAAAATCCTCATCCATAATGAAAAAAATATTGGGACTTTAGAAGATTGGATAAGAGATTGAAAATGATAAGGTGGAGTAGGAGAAACGATGCAGTAGAAGAACTGATGGAGTAAGAGATTAAAAAAAATAAATATAGTAGGAAAAATAAATAGAATTGAATAAATGATGGAGCAGGAGACCCACTATTTACCTCTTCTACTTTCATTATACGTGTAGTGAATATGATACGTATAATATAGATGAAACTTTCACAATGATAGTGGATTTAATATATGGGTGTAATGGAGGGTATTACACCTCCATTATACCCCATTGTGGATGCTCTTAGGGGCCATCAGGATCTCGAACTCGAGATCCATGCTATGCTATACTTGAGAAATTTTGTTCTATTAGGGCTCTCAAGATCTCGAACTCGAGATCCATGCCAACAAGGGTCACACGTTAGTCACTTTTCATCAATACTGATGCATGATTCAGCAAGAGTGCATCTAAAGTAGCTCCTTGGTAAATTCATCTAGACTAGTTGGTTCTAAGGGGGTGTTTGGTTCGCACTTGAGAATCAGAATCGGAATTGGAATCATTACTCATGGGTTTGGAATGATACCTACAGTTTCAATACATATGTTTGGTTTAAGTACTTAGGAATGGAGTATCATTACTATAATTACTGTTTGGTTTAGTAATCTGAAATGGGTATCGTTGCTATATATATATATATATGTATATGCGTGTGTATATATAAATATATAATAATATATATATACGTATATGTATATGTACGTATGCATAGTGAACGTGTACCTATCTACATAGGTATTTGTATATGTCGTGTGTATATAGCATAAATATATACATATCAATATAAATAAATATATAAATATATAAAAATATATAAATAAATACACACACACACATGCATATATATGTATATGCATGCACGTATATGTACATGTACAGATATACGTAGGTAATATGTATATGTATACGTGCATGTGTGCGTGTATATAAGTAAATAAATCAAATAAATACATAAATAATATATATAATTTTATATAAATAAATAAAAATATATAAATAAGTAAATCAATAAATAAATATTGTATGTATATGCGTGTGTACATATATAAATAAATAAATAAATATAATAAATATATAAATAAATACACACACACATATATGTACATGTATAGATATTCGTAGGTATATGTATATGTGTGTGTATATATAAGTAAATAAATAAATAAATACATATATATAATTATATATAAATCAATAAATATATAAAAATAAGTAAATAAATAAATATAAATATATCTATGTATGTATGTATGCATGTATGTGTACGTGTACATATATACATAGGTATATGTATATGCGTGTGTATACAAATAAATAAATATATAAATAGTAAATAAATAAATATAAATATAGTTATAAATAAATATATGTATGTATGTATGTATATGTACGTGTACGTACATACGTAGGTATATGTATATGTGTGTGTGTATATAAATAAATAAATATAAATATATGTAAATAAATATATGTATGTATGTATGTGTATATGTATGTATGCATATGTACGTGTACATATCTACGTAGGTATATGTATATGTGCGTGTGTGTATATAAATAAATATAAATAAATAAATAAATATATAAATAAGTAAATAAATAAATATAAATATATTTATAAATAAATATATACATGTATGTATGTATATGTACGTGTACATATATATGTAGTTATATGTAAATGTATGTGTGTGCATATAAATAAGTATATATAAATAAATAAATAAATAAGTAAATAAATAAATATAAATATATTTATAAATAAATATATGTATGTATGTATGTATGTGTATGTATGCATATGTACGTGTACATGTCTACGTAGGTATATGTATATGTGTGTGTGTATAAACAAATATAAATAAATAAATATATATAAATAAGTAAATAAATAAATATAAATATATTTACAAATATATAAATATATATGTATGTATTTTTGTATGTATGTATGTATATGTATATGCATATTACGTGTACATATATACGTAGTATATGTATATGTATATGTGTGTATATAGAAATAAATATATATGTATGTATGTGTACATATATATGTAGGTATATATATGTATATGTGTGTGTATTTATAGAAATAAATATGTGTGTGTGTGTGGGTGTGTGTGTGTATATGTATGTATGTATATGTATATGTATTTATGTGTGTGTGTGTGTGTGTGAATTTGGGAATCAAATTCCCAAAATGGTTGGGTTTGGGCAAAATCCAAATTTTTAGAATTCATTCCCAAATCCCAAATCCAATTCCCTAATCCAAACTCTCAATATGGTTTTCAATCCCATTCCCAACCCCAAACCCCTCTTACCAAACGCCCCCTAAGATTTCAAACTCACAAGAGACATAACACGTTTTATAGCATAACATGAATTATACACAAAGAAAACTCAATTGATCAGTTTTTCAAAATTTTATTTTTTATTTTTTCCAAAAGTCCACATTCAGTTTTGCAAAAGTTTATGATTTATGCATTTATCATCCTTCACGTATAATCTGGTAACCACTACATTAATGACATGAAAAATACATTTCATATGAATAGAAATTATAAAAAATTTCATCATGTAACCATTATATTAGTGACACGAAAAATACATTTCATAGGAATAGAAATTATACAAAATTTATGCAAAAAATTCATTTGATATGAATAGAAGTTATACAAATTTTTTATGCAAAATTTTTAAACAGGGTATGTTAGGAAAAATTCAATTACAAAATCGGTGACAAAAATAATACATTTGATATGAATAGAAATTATACAAAAGTTTTTTTAAGAAAGTATGTTAGGAAAATTTCAATTACAAAATTAGTGACATGAAAATACATTTGATATGACTAGAAATCATACACAAATTTTTTAAGAGAGTATGTTAGGAAAATTTCAATTACAAAACTGGTTTGTTAAGATTAGGAGGTGAATACAAATTGTGGAGTTTATGGATTACTTTATATTAATTTTATTTTTTGGGTTTTTTGGGTTGTTGTGGTCCCCTGGGCGCCCCCGGGGGCTTGAGGTTGGGGGGATATGTTCGTTTTAAAACCTTTTATCTAAAATTAGCAATGTTTTAGATACGTAGGGATCCCAGTTGCTTGCATGTGAACGTAAGGAAATTTCTCAATTTACTTGTGCATAATATACATTGAGTTAGGAAAAATGCATGAATGATGTTGCTATGAGGACTGTGCCATAAATGAGGTCATGAGTTCTTCAACTTTATCGCAGATCCTAATCATCTTGGTAAAGTAGAATGCTTTACAGAGCATATTGATGTGATTTGCGAAAACACCATGAAACCACAGCTAACTCTATTTAGCATTTCAGCTAACTTCCTCCTCTGTCAAAGTTTCCTTATGAGGATGGATGTTAGTACTGAGCCATGAAAGCTTTCATCAAGTCAATTTTTCTTGATGTGAACCTCACTACTTGAGCTCAAACTTTAAATTAGTATAACCAAGTAGCAATTTTCATATCCAGCAAATTTAACAAAGACAAAACTTCAAAATTGTACACAGGGAAACTTCTTTACGGGTATTTCTCTATAAAAAATCAAATGAAAATAAAAATGCACCCCATCTTCAGTTATCTTAAACTTCAAACAAAGACCAACCATGTGAAATTGGTTAAAACCAAAAGCAACCGTGTAAAATGTTAAACCAGTGAATTAAGGTATGGTGGGACACCAAATCTAAATCCAAAACCGACCATTTAAAAGGTAAATCTATGAATTATAATACGACATGGACTGATTTGAACAGGTTGAAGGTATTTCACAAATTTGTTAAACATGGTAAATTATGGATCAATGATTGCCTATCCTTGCCTTGGATAAATCTAACTCTTGATGCCAGGGACTGACGAATATTCCAAATTCATCAACAACTATTAGGCTCCCCACTTTCAGATCTCCTGGTCCTTCTAAATAATCTAAGGATGTAGACTGCAACTGAGGTAGCTATTCAGCCTCTAAAATCTACAGGATTTTGGGCTTTTCCAATGCTATTTCCTTTGATACAATTACCCCTTCAGATGATAATCCAGCATCGTGGTCAATATCTTCGATGTGGTCCTGTTGCATCAAAAGATGCATGCTCTACAATTAGTTTCCACAAGAAGATGATAAGACAAATATACATCTCAGACTTTATCGTTATAGCTGTACTAGGCTCCAGCGGAAGCACCATCATCCATTTCAAGTGAGAAGAATATGACATACACGGATGCCAAATAGAATCAAACACAAGAAAAAATGTGTTCTTTACGTTCAGAATGCAAGATGTTAAAAGATGTAGCTGAAAGCGAAGCAAGTTTTAGCAAACCACTAAGTAGCACTACACTGGAAATTCACAATTTTCACATCTCAAGGAAATAAACTGAATACAGAGTCAGCTAAAATACTATTGACAGTCATCAACGCCAAGCTTCAATTCTCTCCGTCAATGAGTTTATGCGACTCAAATTGCTGACTCCTTTGCTCATATTATGAACTCCAATGGTTCGGATTAAAGTTTGCTGCTCAACTGTTTTCTTAGTAGAGTTCATCTGAATGGAATCACTTGACTGGCCAATTTTGTTGTACTCGATACTCCGATTGACCTCAGTCCTAGGACCACTTAATAGACTGGAGTCTCTTTGATTGGTGACGACACTGGGTCCAGTCGGAGTTCCACTAGACCCACTTTCATCAGAATTTTCTTCAGGAGAAGTTGAAGAACTAAGATATTCCTCAACACTGATGTCATCTACTAGATCAGAAGCACTATCTAGTTCAGGATTTCCTGCTATGAACAAGGGATCTGTCTCTTCATTTGACTCAGGACGATCTTCAA
Organism: Mitragyna speciosa; assembly: GCA_024721245.1. Classification (NCBI taxonomy): domain Eukaryota; kingdom Viridiplantae; phylum Streptophyta; class Magnoliopsida; order Gentianales; family Rubiaceae; genus Mitragyna; species Mitragyna speciosa. Next base: position 10,588 of record JAMWEH010001375.1, on the reverse strand, counting down.
CATGCAATTCTGGACTCTGATGTCCGTTCTCGTCAGATGGTTCATGGCTGGACGTGGAAGCTTGGTCTACGACAGAATCTTCCCTCTCTTTTAAGGTCTTCTCAATGAGTGTCTTAACAAAGTTCATTACTTGGACTGCATACATTAATGCAGTCAAGGGATCAGCCATCTGCAGAACATAGCCCAGTTGTTAGGTGTGAATAATGTGAACAACCTAAGGAAGGCGTCAGCGGAACAAAATTCTAGAAGGGCCAAAGAACAAATTTTAAAACACGTCATATTAACAAGAAGCCATGAAACTAACAACATTAGGGCAGGTTTTTCGAGTTAATAGCAGTTACAACTGCAGTGAAGACTCCTACCGTCACTGAGAGATCCATAAATGTTCAACTACAATGCTGTTGCTGTCACAACTCTAATGAATTGGAGACCATGAGATACTAGAAGCAGACATGTGCGCAGAGAGAGAGAGAGAGAGAGAGAGAGAGATGGCAGAGGTAGTTCATCATTACCGCCACATTTTTTTTTATTATTATTATTTTTTAGTTTGTCTTCGTAAATCTGTCCATGTTAAGTACAACAAATTTGCTGGTCTTTGCATCTACCAATCAAGTCATGACCAGTTCTGCAATTGAAGCTTAGTTTCCCACAGCATAAAAGCAAGTTTTGATCCCTATATCTTATCTTCCTTTTTTTTTTAAAGTAAAACAGAGTAGATTTAGAGGTATGCAACTGAGAAAAATCAAGGATCTGTAAAACTTTTTCAGATGATTAAGAACCAAAAGAATGCAACTATGATTGATGAGCAACAAACTCATAGAATAGTTAACTACATCTTGACCCTAACGCCACCAAAATTTACTTCTTAGAAAATTTAAAGCAGCTGAAATAACATTACCTGTGTCATGTTCGGCGCAAATACCATAGCAATGTTGCGTGCATTCATCTTGTTCAAATGTTCCATCTGGACAACATCAGCCATGAGGTTGATGGCCCAATCCAACAGAGCAGCTTCCGAAGGGGGTAGAAGCCTCACAAGTGCAGCACAATCCTCCTGTGTTTGGCATTGCATTATCTGCTCAGGTGAAATGGGATCTAATACGCCCCTAGGAAGTTCTCTGAACCAGGCCTATGAGATCATGCAAAAGGTAAGTCAATCCTAAAACATGCAAAGACTATAAGACAAAGGGATTACAAAAAATAAAGATTAGGAAAATAGACAAAGGCATAGGAAAATAAAATAATAATGAAAAAAGCTAACAATTGCAAAACTCAAAACTGGAATTACTATTAAGAATTTGCTGACTAGAGATATTTCCCAATGAGGAAGAATTAAAGTTAATAAACACTACTGCTTCCAGATTTGAGCTGGTCCAAAGTTGAATTTCATGTTGCTCATGCTCCAACTAAGTAGTTTCTAAGGAATTTTCTTAGGAAAAAATTGTTTGTTTGTTGGTGTTTTTTAAGAACATGTTTTTTAGAAACTTCAAACAAGTTTTTCAACCACCTTTTTATCTCACATACACATTTATCAAGAAAAATCTTTAAAATTGCTACAGTAATTATTTTTAAGAAACACCCAAAAATCAACCATCCAGACGCAGCCTTTCTTGAGGTTCAGAAATATTCATCAACACTAAAATTTTGGCATTTTCTTAGGAAAATATTAAATTTCCTAATGTTCAGCAAAATCCATCAACCCTTTTAAAAAAAATAATAAGACGAATCTTAAACTAGTCACGTTTTCCACAACAAACTTCCTAAGCACAGTACACATAGAATTGACATCATAAAGTTATACAATATTTAGCTTCAATAACAAAGGTAATTTTTGATGCATTAAAGACCAAGTGATCACTAATATAGGCTCTGTTTGATACTTTTTTCAATAACATGTCTTAAGAAAACTCTAAGCACGTCCTCCAACCACATTTGTATATCACACACACATTTACCAAACAAATTGCAACAGTAATTATAAAAAAAAACTCCAAAAATAACCTACCAAAAGGGCCATATCATCTGCATAACCAACATATATGTAGTTAATTAATACCAAAACTTGCTCATTTTAATTACAAGGGTAATCGACAATATGTGATAATGAGAAAACTATAACAGCTCAGGGTACTATGAAAACATAGGCATAGATTAAGCAACACAATGATTGAGTTAACAGCTTACTAGTTCAGAAATAAGGTCACTCATGTCATACCGTGGTATTCGTCATGTAATGTCAGTACCAAAATAACAAATATGGCAAATAAAATAAAATCTTAGGGGTCCCATGCAGCAAAACATTATCACAAGGAAAAAACATGGCCAATTGGTAATACAAGTTTAAAAATTATTAATGATATTAGTGATGCCATTCAACATATTACATACAACGTCAAGACCTATTGAATCTCATCCTTTGTCTTCCTTGTCACTTAACATGTACTAGATTCACCCAAATTGAAGAACAACAAAAGAAAAGATAGTTGAAATTAGATTAACCGCTAAAACAGAGAGAAAAAGAAATCAATTAATGAGTAGATTAATCACAAACAAAAGAGCTAACAGAGAGTTATACAATTTATTTGTGGCATGATAACAAAGAAAACACATGAAATACAGTACTTCGTCTGGTATTATTGCCCAATAACACTTTGTATGGATACCAATGCCCGAGCAGAGTCTTTCAATCGCTATACTCTTAGCTTGTGTCCTTAGCAAGATGGCTATCATCCATAAATAACCATTAATTCTAAACATCATACAATGATCCAAAGCTACAAAAATTTATATAAAAAATCCACCCAGATTCAGCAGAGAAGGAGCAAATGATAATAGTGGTTGTTCCACATTGAAGACTTCCATTAATTTATTCTACCAGAAGAACAAAAGTTCAACTTGACAATTTTATATAATTGTCTTTTTTCCAAGGTCAGTATGATGATGTATATCCTCAATCTAGGTTACAGACCATAGGTGATAGTGAACAACGGGAGTAAAAAATTAATATACCCTCTGTCTAGGTTACAGACCATGGGTGATAGTGAACAACAGAGGTTAAAAATTAATATATGAATGAGAAGAGTTCATGAATGTACATTCAGTTCTTGCTTCACTAATATGCTCATGATGAACAAAACTTTCATGAAACATGAAAGTGGAACACGTATTTGATGTATACCTTGATGAGGCCAGCCAAACAGTGAACATCGATGTCTTCTGGAACAGTTCCCCTGTTTAATTGGTCCCTGACATACTCCTCCTGACTATTTTCAGCGTTTATTCTGAAAATCCCTTCTGCCTGCACATGTAAAATTGAATCTAAATTTGAGAGCTTACAACATAAGCTGCGGAGAGTTGAATAATTTCACAGAGAAACATCTTTCTTGGGAGAAAGAGGGGATGTGATCTTACAACGAGAATGAACATCATAACAGAAAATGGTTCACCTGGAGGCCTCCTTGAGCATACAAACGCCTTTGCATCAGTAAGAGAATTGTTGGAATACTGTTCCCTCTGGAGTCAAATGATAACTGCATGGATTCTGTGGAAACTCCAAAACAGTTGCACTGTCGATAGAATACAAAACATCAATAAAAGTAAATTCAACACTGTGTATTAGTCGTTCAAAGAAATTGTGCACCTTAATAAATTTCTCTTAACGATAATAAAAGTTCCAACCTTTCTATATATCTCCAAGGAGGCAAGTCCTGTTTATGTTCTTTCTTGCTGCATGAAAACCTAGCAAAATACCGCATTACACTAAAGTTTTTTGTATCATTATACAGATGCCAATGGTAGAGTTTCAGGGAATACAAAGCAGATGAATCTTCATCACTTGATCCAGGTGAATCATATTCTAGCCAAATGAAGCCGGGAAAACACTCCAAAATGCAGCAATCAATACATGACGTATGGCATGCTAAATCCTATCTCACTTCCATACAAATCAAGTCAGTCAAGGAAGGTAACAGACATTAGGAAATTCCTATATGCTCACTGTCTTTCTCTCACTTGGGTAAAGAAAATTTTTTATCATTACCATTCTTGTCTTACTATATATAAAGCAAGAATAACATTTTGCTGTAATCATATGAGAGAATATGCTCCCTAAGTAGATGCAGGTCCTTATATAGAAGAATAACAGCACTAATTACCAAGTTAATGATCTATCAAGTCCAAGCAGGAATATATCCAGTCTCTTGGCAAAAAGAGATGGAGAAAAATGCCCTCACATAGGAGGTGATATTCTGATTAGAAAAAAGGATGAATTCTCTCAGAAAGAAAATTGCTCAATTAACGTCAGAGTAAGTGTATAGACCAGTACATGCCAGTCTTATAAACTTAACTCCAGTATATCTCCACACAGAAGGTAAGGAGCTCCAACAACCTTATTGGCTGTGTTTCCTCCTATCAAACACAGTTTGAGAAGACGATCACACAGGAAACTAATTAATTATATCTCTTAATATATCAGCGGTAATATTACAGCAAGTCCACGCCTTCCTAATGCATAAGCTTATCTTAACCCAGGAGTAACCCTCGGCATAGCAAAATAGAGATGAAATGGAGAGTGCAATAACTGAAGTATCACCGAAAGTGCCAACCAATAAATTTTTATGGGTAAAGCTGTAGAACTTAAATGTTTCAGTCCTTAGACCACTTGTATAAAGCCAGACCTTGATAGGAAACACCATAAATCCAATTTTCATTACAGACGTCTACAGCAGCAGGAAATGACACAGCCATCAGCAATTCATATCACAAGTTCACAAGTCAGTAAAACATCAGCAAGAAACCCCTAAACTTTACAAAATTAAATTCAAGATCAATTTGTCAATAATCCAACGCAAGAATAAACTAAATAAGAACTCATTAAAAGAAAACTAAGTGTATAACCCAATTCCCAAAATTTCTTCCAAACAAGACTAACAATTCCCCTAAAATTAACAGACAAGGGCTAACAAATTCAAGAAATGAGCCATAGAACAAGAAAAATAAACACAGAAGAACATAAAAATTAATCTAAATTTCTGTATAAGTAAATTAAGAGGAAGAAGAAAGGAATGCACCTAGCACTAGGAGCCCTTCTGGGGACTTCAGGCTCAAACTCCACAGGCAAACCCAAGAAACCATTGAACCTATCAAAGGTGACATGTGCAACATGGCGAACGTTAGTTGGCCACCCAATCTCCATCCCTCCTCCAGCTGCACCGCCACTGCCACAAAGCTCTTCTCTCCCGCTACTAGTCTTGCAAGCCATCCAAAAACTCTTCCTAAACAATGTCACCAGAAGTGCTAATAAAGACAACTGATGATCCCTTCTCTCCTTATTCTCTCTTTCTTTCACTTCCCTTTCATCTTCTCCTTCTTCTTCCTCTTCTGCTTCAGTCTCAGCTTCACCCTCACCTGCTCTAATTCTTGCAACCACTTCCCCTTCTTCTTCCCCTCTTCCTATCATAAAAGATTGAGCCTGAAGCAGTACCCCATTGTGGGTTGGGGTGGAAATTGAAGGAGAAGAAGAGGACGAAGATGAGTGGAGAACCTCTGTCATGGCTTGTTCAGAGAATTTTAAAAAAATGGATTTTTTCTATTTTTTCCCCCAAAAAAAAAAGAATCTTTTGTCCTTTCTTGAGAATTAAAAATATGGGTTCTTCAAGATTTGGTAAAGAGTCTTAAAAAATGCGAGAAAATGGAAAGAAAGATTCAATCTTGATGTGAAATGAGAATTGGTGGTTATAGTTTGAGGGGGGCAATGACTGAATGAATGAAAGAATGAGTGGGATATTAGAGATTTTTCTGTAATGGTGTAGCAGTAATAGAGTTGGATACAAGGAAGGAGAGATGGGACGTGATAATCATGAAGTAGATGACTCTAATACATTTTTTTTTATTAGTATGTGTTTCTTTCTAGTACTGTTGGCTCCGTTCTGGCTTTCCTGTATGATGCTGAACAGAGAGAGGGAAACCTAAATTAGAATTTAGAAATTGCCATATATATGACAGATATGCACACATGGTGTTTCCCATGTACTACTGTGTCAACTGTGTGTGTGTGATTGTGCGAAGAAGTGAGATTTGCTTCATTTGATATCTTGAAAGTGTGTGTTTGGTTTTGGCTCTCATCAGTTCTTGACTAGGGGACTCTTTGGCCTTTGGCTCTGAGGGGTGGCTCATTTAGCTTCTGTGGCCTAATATTCCTTTGGTATCTTTAGTGTAAACCAATGAAATTATGCCACATGAGAAATGTGAGATCAGTTTTTGTCAATTGGGGTCAAAACTTGATGTCATTTTGTCTGATTGTTCTTTCACTTTAAATCTATCATCAATAGAATTCAACCCTTGATTTCTTCTCCTTTTGTTTCTTAGCTGCATCAAGTCATCGTAGATGAAAAATTTAATGTGCCAATTAAGAAAAATTGTAAACTTTAATTTTTTGGAACTACAAGATAGTGACAAAAATTAAGGAGTGATCAACTTCAAGGGCCCCAAATTTGAGTAATCATCCTATGCCCGATATATTTAATAATATATGCTTCTTTTCTATTGAAAATTTGATTGAAAAATGAATATTTGATCAATTCTGATTATTGTGTATCTCTTTCTAGTAATGTGCTGGGGCAATTAGAGATATGACTCTCAGTATACTTAACTATCCTTATATATATATATATATATATATATATATTTTATAACTATCTTTTTATCCCTTTTTTTAATTGTCGAGAACGGGGCTAGAACCTTGAACCTTGGCTGGACCGAAGTTCTTAAACTACCAAGACTCACCTTGTACAAAAATTTGTTGCATTTATTAGTGTAGTCAATTGAATATGTTTGTTGAAATTAAATACTACCAAAGAAGGGCGCACAATATTTGTTAGCAGATTAATTAGCAACTGTAAATATTCACAACAAACTTCCCTTGATTGTACACCAACTTAATTTATTAATCTAATTAAACTTTGGTCAAGAATCAATTATATCATATGCAACCATCCAAAGACTAGTCGTTTCTTCGTCTTAAAGAAAAACAGTGATTTCGGATTTCTGATGTACCAAGCTTAGGAAACTTTTTAGGTTGAACATCATGCTAATTACCCTTTTTTTTTTTTTTGCTTAGTGTTTGCTCAATTGAGAATACAGTGTCGAAATATAGAAATTTGTACAGCTGATTAGAACTTATGTATATGATTTTTATATATGGTCAAATATCATATATAAAAATCATATACATTTGTTCTAATCGGTTGTACTAATATCTATAGTGATAATAATGCTTTTGTCCAGGACTGTAACTCAAATAAATGCATGTGGATATAGACATTAAAAAAAGGGCAAAAGCATAGTTGAATTCAGGTTTCGTATTTGTAAAATATATATCATCCACATTATTTTGGAGTAATTGAATCTGTCATCAACTTTTTAGACAAAACAATAAAATAAAAACGGAATCAGTCATTTGCTGGATGCTATTTCCAGATCTAGACCGAAAACCAAACTAGTTAATTCTGATTTGGCCCCCCCAACATACGCAAATGCGTTGGATGAGCACCCCATTGATTTGGTGACCATTAATGCATAGGATAGATGGATGAATGCTTCAAATGCTCATATCATTAACATTTCCACTTGAACTTGCAAGATTGTTTAAATGTTTGTCTTCTGAAAAAATCGTGTTGATTTGATTATTTGCGCAAGAGGATTAATATGAAGAAAATGATATTACAATCTTTGTTATAATTTGAACGAGTTAATTTTGTTCCAAGAATTCACACCGTGTTATACTTTCAAATATCAAATTTAAAAAAAAAAATCAACTTTTATAGGCTCAATGATTGTATATTAACTAACAAAATTAATTCCTTAAAAATTTTTAATGTAGAATTAATTTATCTTTTTTTTTTTGGGAAAGAAATACTAAATCCCTACATGCTAAAAGAAGAGAAGGAATTATTAATTAAGTTGTATGAAGTGTTTGTAATTACATCAAACATGATGGGCTCCAATGTAATTAATCCCCATAGAAACCCAAAGGGGTAAAAAAAGAAAAAGAAAACCATAAAAAAAGAACAGGAAAAGAAAAAAAAAAAAAAAAAAGCTTACCAAAAGATTATATCAATCCAAAGCATGTTTGTACAGCTGAAGACACGTGAAGCGGAAGAAGCAAAACACATGTAATCCACGTGTCATGTTATCCTTTTTTAAGCGTCCACCATGGCACTTAATTCTTCACTCTTTAGTCTTTTGCCACCTAGAAGTACTAAGTTTTAGAGGCTAATTAATTAATTAAACTGGAACAATAATTTTAAGGAAACTTCGAAGATCATAGATGGCAAATCCTGATGAAGAAGCTGATAACGTTGCTTTTGCAGCTGCAGTAAGAGCAGATGATGACTTAACTAATTATGATGATAATCCATTAGTTGATGGAGAGTTAGAGCAAGAAATCGACCCTGATATTCTTCACAGTCCTGACGTTCCTACCTCTTTTAAACAGCTTAAGGTATGCAATTATTGTCATCTAATTGTGATTAAGATGTGATAGTATGAGGCTAATCAAGAATCTTGTATTCCTTGATCCCATAAAGAAAATTAGTATGAAGAATTAAGATATATTCCATGCTTAAATCTTCAGTTGTCAGTTTTATTTTTCATTTTTTTATTCTTTTTGTTTGGTAGGAAATTTGTTACCTTTATATTAGGACCTACGGTATAAGAATTAGGCAAAAAATAATCAAGGATATTATTGCAAAGGTTTTTTTTACCTTGAAAATTTCAAGATTTTTCTTGAATGGATTCGGTTCACGATCTCACCCAAAACCAATGGATAAATGAGCCACGAAGGCTCGGTGCTCACATCTCACTATTGGATCAATGGATAGGGTCTATGTAAGAATGTGTTAAAGTTTAGTATGAAGAAATAAAGCTTTGTACCAGCTTGATATCAAGTTAAGTCACATTTGCCCTATGTAACTAAATGCTTGTTTCATGTGGAGGACTGCGTTTACTAGATGAAATGAAATGATGTTTGAACTTGGTATAAATCTTTCTTGGTTAAATACTTGTCATTGGTGGCAGAAACAGCATGTTTAATGAACTGAAAATTACTTTGATAGATTGTTTGTATCTTGCATAATATTCCTCAAGAGCGCATGTAGAAATTAAGGTTAATGTGTAGAAGGCTTACTTCCAAATTTGAGGAGGGAAAATTGATATTTTTTTTTGAGGGTTGGTTGGTTGGATAGGTTGTTGAGGACCTATTTGAAAAAATCAAAATATTCAATAGGAATAAGCCAAACACGAAATCATTTGGTTCATTTGCGACTAAGATCAATCTGATGTGCCCTATGTGAGCCGTCAACCATTGTATATTATATGTTGCTTTATTTGAACCGACAATACAACTGTCTTTACTCCACGTTCAATACAAGTGTGTAAATCATGGTCAATGATAGGCAAATATGTAATGCCAGGCCAATTGTATGTTCTAGACTACTAGGTAGATGATACAAATATATAATGCATACAAGTACTCCTTTTCGATACAAGAACATAAATCATGATCAGTTGTAGGTTCGACACAAATACATAATGCATGATCTATGGTAAGTTCTAGACTCCAAGGTAGATGATACAAATAAATAATGCAAGGTTTGTTTGGGTATTAGTCTACTAGGTAGATGAGGTCTATTTATGGATTCTTAAATAAATTTTACGGAAAATAGATAGCGTGAGAACAACTGTATAAAAAATAATTAGTATGAAAGTGAACATGCATGATTCTCCTGAGAGTGAATTAGTTTTCTATGATTTGACATGACTTGCGTTTTCATTGAACTTCTTGTAAATTTGCAGAAGAAAAAATAGGAGGCAAAAAGAAAAGAGAATGAGGATGGGAAGCACAATAACCTCAAGACGACCCTTCTATTTTCAGGGGCAGTGATTGCTATAGTTGGAACCATATTTGCTATACTTAAGAAGGTTAAAGAGGCATAATATGATTTCTCTCCAAGTGTTTCAACGAACAGCTAGCTGCATATATATGGGCTACCTCCTTAGATCTTTAGGCCACTGTGTATTTTCAAGTCTGTTTGTTAACAAATTTCTGCTGCTGTAATCAACTGACTAACATTTTCTTCCTTCAATCTGTAGCATAAAACTTCGTAGGATTACTATGCCTTGCATGAGGTTTATTAAGCAATTGACAATGACATAAGTGGGTATGACTTTGCTGGCAAGTCTGAAATTTTATATTTGTGTCCTGCCCATTTGAATGAATTGAAAAAAAAAATTCTTCATCTCTCTCTCTCTTTCATTAAACTTATACTATTACAATTGAGGGATTGGGAGAGGCGGAATGGTGTTTGGTGTGATTCAAACCTCCGATCTCTGAGGAGAGATCGTGAAACTCTAACTGCTCGATTCTCTATTTGTTCCCTTCATTTTTCTCTTGTTTGTGGAACTTTCTTGTTTAATCTACAAAGTGAGAAGTCAAGATAATAGATTCAATGTTTGAAGAGTGCGCTTATTATTTAGGTAAAGTTAGAGACTTTATACTGGAATCTGTCTTGCATCCCCTACCAAGTTATTA